>MRSU01001983.1:0-13927 GCA_008369845.1 Trichomonas gallinae | reverse complement strand
ATTTCTGTGCTCCAAAAAGACTTCAGTTCTATGACCGTTATGATTTTAACGTCATTTCTATCGTCATTGGTACACCTCTTTATTTTTAATGCCATTGTTTTATGCACATAATTACATGTAATTAGGTCTCACATTTTAAACAATTGAGTTTGATCAAAAAAATTTAATCGTTTTTTTTTTTTTTTTGGAAAAATTTAATTTCAAATTCAGTTAAATGAAAATGAATTAGAATAACATCATTGAAACCCAAACAATTTCTTTCGATATTATTCGACTTTTGAATGCGAAAAATATATTTTGGAAGAAAATGATCAGTCTAACTTTCTATTTTCATCCATTGTTTTGATCTATTCAATAATTTTTAATTCATAATTATGAATTATTCATAAAATTCTATTATGGGCGGACTACATTTTGGTTTTTTTTTTCACGGTGGTCAAAATCGGCAATTATCTCAATATATAAACACTATTGAACTATTATATTAACACATGTGATTTCTACTAGTTTATATACAGAGATAAATTACAAAATTAGGTTCCAAAAATTCAGGAGCTCGCCCTAAATAATGGTACTGTATTGTTTAATGCTTCATAATATAAATCTGAACTTTTCCCATGGCAACTAAAATTGCTTGGTCTGGTATGTATACTTCATATTAAATATGACAAAACTCCATTAATTAATGCAGTGCAATAATAAAGCTATTGAAAAACAAAGTGTAAGTTTTACATAACAAAATCATTTTTGAATGTTTTCTTCGAGAACAATGAGCTGCTGCATTAACATTTGTGAGACGATGTCTGTTCGCTTGATGACATCTGGCTGAGTCTCGTCGAGCATCTCCTTGCGAAGCTGTTCGTAATTATCAGAACCGATCTTGTTGATGATCATCCTCTTTATCCTGTCGACTCGCCGCATTGCAGACTCAGCGTCATTCGCGACAGGGAGGTCAACTTGTCTGTCACCATCATAAAATCTTGCAGGTGCTGCATCGTTGAATTCAGAATCAGAGTTAGATCCAGTCTGTTTGTCTGTGTTTAGTGCGTCGATGTATGACTGTTCAACCTCGCGAATCCGCTGCTGTTGGAAGTTTCGAACGTCTTCGATGTTGATGTCGTTTCCTGCGATCTGTCGCATCCTCTTCTCTTCAATCTGACGCTGAAGGATCTCTGCCTCGTTCTTGATTCTGTCCCTCGCCCATGAAGGACGCCTGTCTGCACCCTCATCATAGAAGCTGTCCTTGATCTTCATTTTCTGTTGACTGATCCTGTCTTTTGTCGGCTGGTAAACTTTTGGTTTGAGTCCAACAGCGATCTGCGGCTTCCTGTATCTTCCTGCTGACTGTGGCTCACTTGGTATATTGTGAGGAACTCTCTGAATATCATCGATTCTGTCGACTTGGCTCTTTATTCTTTGAAGTGGAACTTGACTCTCCCTCTTGGGAACAGCATCGAACTGGTCTTGGCTCGCCCACCTACGATTCTGCTCTTCGATTTCAATCTGCTTCATCATTCGAATATGCTCCTGCTCTTTTCGTCGCTGCTCATCTTCTTCGAGCTTCTTTCGCAGTCTTTCTTGCTCAGCTTCCCTGTCACGCGCTTCTTGAAGCTTCTGCTCTCTCATCTTCCTCTCACGCTCTTCCTGTTGCTCCTGGTACTGAATCTGCATCTTCATGTATGCTTCTTCCTGAGCTTTTTCTTGCTGTTGACGAAGAAGTCTTTCTCGTTCACGCTGCTGCTTCTCAAGCTCAACACGTTTGCTGTATTCTTCTGCCTCTCTCCGCTTTCTGTCGTTTGCCTCTTTCTTCAGCCGTTTCGCTTCTTCTTGTGCAGCAATCCATGCTTGCCTTGCAGCATCTTGTGCCTTTGCTAGTTCTACTTGCTTTTGTCTCTCCTTGTCTTCGAAGTCTTTGCGCATCCTTATTCTCTCTTTCTCGTATTCAATCCTTTCCTTTCTTTTCCTGTCTTCTTCTGCCTTTTCCTGCTCAATCCTCTTCCTCTGTTCTTCGACTGGATCATATTGTGGGCGAACTTGCTCCTTCAGCACGTTTATATTTTTGTTTTTGTTCATATTCATGTTTCTCTGATAAATCTGTTCTCTTTGCAGCTCTGCTTCTCTCTCCATTTCCAATTCACGCTGCTTCTCCATTTCTTCTCTTTCGCGCTTCTCTCTTGCCATCCTCGCGTTTTCTTCCTGTGCTTTGATAAGTTCCAGTCTCTTTCTCTCTGCTGCATTCATTGGTCTTTCGTGTTGATATTCGTATCCTTGTGGTTCTGGTGAATAATGTCGCTGATTTTGTTGGGCTTGAGCTTGTTTATTTGGAGAGCGAAGATTGTTTTGATTGTATTGTGGTTCATAACTAGGTGAAGGCTTCTTGTTTGCAACATTCGCTGGATGATACTTTTGCATATAATCATCATATGCAGCCTGTTTTTTATTCACTTCATTTTGAGGTGACACTCTTCTATTTATTTCATTATGTGGAATTTTATTATAATCATTCTGTGGTGAAACTTTTTTATTGATTTGATTTTGTGGTTGTATTTTGTTGTAATCGTTTGGTTTGTTTTTATCTTTGTTCAAGAATTTTGCCATTTTTTGTCGATATCTTTCTTCCCTTTCTAGTGCTGCTTGTCTTGAATCTTCTTGTCGTGCCTTAGCTGTTTCTGTCATTGGTTTGTTTCGACGTTCTTGACGCTGCCTTTCAGCTTCTTCTTTAGCTTCGATTTCTTTGTATTTTTGCTGAATTTCTTCTTGCTTCTTTTTATTTTCGGGTTCAATTTCATTTTGATCTTTCTTTTGAGGAATATCTTCTAGTATTGGTTTTGGAGGCTCTTCAAAGTTCAAATCTTGCTTGAGTGGATTCATACCATGCAAAACTGTATGCGACATCTCTTTGTTTAAATGGAACTCAGAGAGATATATTATCAGCCTGTTTTTTATTATTGGGTTCATCACTATTTGATTTGCAGTTGGTCTTTGGTTCGGATCTTTGTTTAACATCGAATTAATTAAATTTCTTAAATCATTCGAATATTGGCTGCCAATTGGTGAAATATGACCTCTAACAATATTAAAAAGTAAATTATTGATATTTCTACCTTCAAATGCGTGATGCAAAGTACACATTTCATACATTATGCATCCAAATGACCAGATGTCTGTTTTTGAGTTATAGTTCTTTCCCTGACACATTTCAGGAGATAAATAGTAAGGTGTACCGATTTGTGTATTGCAAAATTGCATGGTATGATCTAAAACCTTAGCAATACCGAAATCACCAAGTTTTACGGTTCCATCTTTCATTAGAAAGACGTTCTGACCTTTCAAATCGCGATGCAAAATTTTTCGATCGTGAATATATTTAATTGCAAGCGCAAGTTGTGTAAATATTTTCAAAACTTCGTCTTCATTGAATGCCTTTCGCCCATTTTTCTCGATTTTTTGTGATAAATCGCCTCCATCAGCGTATTCCATAACAATATAAAGGAATCCGCTTTCAGTGAAGCTTTCTATATATCGGACAATGTTTGGATGCTTGAGAGCTGATAAAACTTTCACTTCAGAAATTGCTTCTTTCTTTTCTTTTTCTGATAATCCCGATAATTTTACTGATTTTGCAACACACAGCAAATTATCTGACTTTCTCTTAACAAGCAGAGCCTTGGCAAATCCTCCTTCTCCTAGAACTTTGATTTGCTCATAGGCTTTCATAAGAAAATTCCAATAACGTTTTTAGACAATAAATAACTCTAAAAAGACTAAATATATGATTTACACTAAAAATAAACCATAAAGGAAAAGAAGTTTTGCGATTTTGAGAAAAAATTTAATAACTAGGGTCTAATAAGGGGCTAAATCCATATTAATATTAATTAGGGTCTGATGAGGGGCTCTAACCAAATCGAACATCAAAAGTTCACATTTGGATCTCAAAAAAATGCGCTATCATTTAGCACCTATCTTTTTTTGGGTACTATACATCTGAAAGATCATAATGATATGTGAATAGCTCATATATATATATTCAAGGATTGAGACTAAAAATTATTTAGGATCTGATGTGGGGTTGAAACTATATCAAAATTAATTAGGGTCTGTTGAGGGGCTCAAACCTTAACAAAGTTATTTAGGGTCTGTTGAGGGGTTAAAACTTATTAATGCGTGATGTTTTTTCTATGTTAACAAGAGGAATTAAAAAGAGAATTGATAATATTCTTAAAGAAATCGCTATATTAGACCAGCAAATACCATATTTCGCTACTGCACCTGGTTTTAATCGTGATTTACACTTGTTATATACTCATCTTCGAAATGTTAAAGCAACATTATCTGATTTACTGCTTTCTTACTTACATAAACTTGAAAATAGCGCGAATTCTACAATAAGTTTATCAAAACTAATAAAATTGCATCTTGAAATAATTCGTTCACACGATTTTCTTATAATTTCACGCGAATTACTCGGCCACAACTCGTCTATAGTCACTATAATTGGTAAAGATTACGAAAAAATTACAAAAAATTTAGATGAAACAACTGATGCACAATTAAGAATGGTTAGCTTAATTTTTCCGTACGAATTCGTCCTAAATATGATATCAGATAAGAAATTTATTCAATATTACTTCAGTTATTGTTATAAATACACAACAATCAATAACACTTATTATGTTAACGAAATCTTTAAACTTATCCAGAAATACTATCAAACACACGCTAAAGACTACCAGAGCATATATTTTACTCCAGATGCCCCAATGTTCTTCCAACTCGCAGAACATATGAGTTGCTTCTTTAATTGGGACGCTATGATGGATTCTCAGATTGATAAATTAACTGATTTCCAAATACTACAGAAATGCATAATGATTTCGAAGTCAGGACCACAAACATGCGGATTAAATCAAAAAATGTATGATTACTTAATGAATCTTGAAATACAACCTATTGATGTTCATTATCTAAGGTCAACAGTTCTTCCATTACCAGATATACCATTAGAACCATTAAATATTCCTGCATTACAACACATTTCATTTGAATTACGAAAAATTCAACTACAATGTTGCCCAACTGAAATGCTGCATTGCATAGCTAATACTCTAAAATGGATATCAGATGCTTTAACTGCAAATGGACAAGGCGCTGGCGCTGATGAAATTTTCCAATTTTACGTTTACGTTCTTACGTCATCTAAACTGAATTGCATACAGACACTGATCAATTTCATGGAGGCATTTGTATATGAAGGCCTTAAAGAAACAAAATATCCTTTTTTAATTTCTCAAACTAAGATGGCTTTGGATTTCATTGATGCCAGGATGTTCTCTGTGGATCCCTATATACTATTTCCGTTCAATAATCCGCCAGAAAGGCTTCAAAAAGTCATAAAATTGGCAAACGAAAGTCCAGTGACATTAATCGGCTTCAATATCATTGCTTTTCCTACTTATTCTACTGAATACGAAGAGTTCTTTCCAGCGCTGATAAACTATACTGGAGAGGATGATGACATAATCACAGCATACCAATATAAAGTTACTGATGGATTCCATTTGTTAAACAGCAAAGCACCACCGATAGAATGTGTCGCGACAATCGATGGCACATTTTTCCAGCTGAAATCAGACACATTGAACTATGTGATCATTGACGATCATTTCTTAAGAGAAGACTTGTATGACTTGATAAACGCTTTCTCGTTAACACTGAAATCCATCGAGAAAATTCCATTTAGACCGAAACTGAACAGTTTGAATGGATATTCCGCAGAGATAATTCACGGATTCGGTAAAGATGCCGCAAATATTCCACTGGAAACAAAGATAATTGTCGCCGAGATGCAAAGAGCTTTAGTCATTCTTGGCGTCCTTCCAAGCAATTTCCACATCGATGGAGTTTTTAACTCGTCGACTGTTGAAGGAATTCATAGCTTTTCTGGGTCAGCAAAAGATGCTGTTATATCACCACAGATCTCCATAGATCTCATCAAGCACATTGCACGTTAATTTATTTATTTTTTGTTTGTATTTTAAAATTATAAACTAGTTTTTGCTATAGAATCTCCAAATTGATACACAATTATGGAATTAATCAACCATTTTGATATCAAACAGTAAAACTTATTCAACCATTTTACTATTGTTTTGTTAAAACTTGCCCAAGTGCTCAAATCATTGTTTTAATGCAGCATTCACTAATGGAGTAATGTAATTGTTTCATAATTCAAATTAGATGCTATAATTTTTAATTCCCTTGTACTGTTGAGGGAATCCATAGCTTTTCTAGGTCAACAAAAGAGGCTATTATTGATAGATCTCATCAAGCACATTGCATATTTATATATTTTTTGCTCGTTAAATTCTAAAGATTATAAACTAATTTTTGAAATGTTATTATTCATAAATACTATTCATAAGTTATAAACATTTGGTAATTGAGTCAAATAATGCAGAGTGAATGATAACGCGAAATGATAATAGTAAATAAGTTTGATTAGGCTTTTCATAATTAATATCGATTGCATTCTCGGCTTGACAATCAATTGTAGAATAGAAATACAACTTGTTTGTGATGTTGGTTTCAATGACGGTATTCTTTATTATATATTCGCCTATTTCTGTATTATTATCGATATTACAATTTGAAAGGGTGATTCTCCCATCAAATATCTTTGTATCTCCGTATGGTCCAACAATCGTACATCTTTCAGCATCACGGGGTAGTCCACCCCATAAATAAATCATGGCATAACAAGGAACTTGATGCTATCTTTACTAATGTTAATAGCACCATTGCTTGTATTCAAAAATGCAGATAGGTAAACAAAGATTTTGATTGAATCAAAATTAATTTCGCAGTTTGTGCAGTTTGTCGTGGAGAATTCACTGAATTCTATGTTGTAATAACGTTTCCAGACATCATATGGTATATTATCGCTGTGGAAGTTGATTTGATTTTTGTTGTTTGATTGTTGCTTATTTAGAATATAAAATGATACTCTTTGAATACTAATTTTTGCATTCTACTAATTCAGATCGTGATTAATAACGTTATTTATTCAAATTCTTTAAAAATTAGAAAGAATTTTCGTTTAAAGGCTAAAGAGCATTGGTACATGAATGGAATTCACTGCTATATGACTGCTTTAACGATTTTCTGCTTTGTTATAACCTCGGAAACATTGAATACAAAACTTTATAAAAAGTGCTTTTATTTTTAAAATGATAAGCACAATACACAAACTGCAATGAGTAAATATATGCATAATGCATCCGAAAATCGCAATTACGTATTCATTTCAATTATTTTTTCTAAACAATAGGAGCCTTTGGTCTGCAGCTTCGAGAACAATGATACAACGAGGGTGCTTCCATTGAAATTCGAGCATCTGTAGAAAAGGAAGAAAAAAATCAAAAACAAATTCGAAGGGATTTGATTGCTGATGGCGCTGTAACAGTATCAGTTGGGGTGCTATAATAATATGCTGCCACTTCAGCAGCATATAATAAAATTTGATGTGCGTTGCTAGAAATCTTTTCTTTGTCTATCCATGGATAAAAAATGGGATTTTTGTTATCAATATAACTGAGTTTATCTCCATTATTAATAGATCTTATCTTTAGTACACAATATTGTTGTTTTGAATCCTTATGAAAAAAAATTCTTTTGTTTGTTATGAAAATTCGCTTTTTATCGGTTAAAAACTCTTTCATTATCTTGTTATCTCCGTCGTTTTTGATGATAAGGCATCCATTTGAACTAAACAATTGGATGTAAGAGATTTTTAAATTATTTTTGTCGTATGAAAAGGCTAATTTCTCTTTTTTATCATCGCAAAGTTCACTCAATACTTGTTCTAATTTTGGTGATGCAGATGATATAAGATGAACTTTGCTGAATACGCCTGCGAAAAATTCAACTAATTTAGTTTGGCCTTCTTTCCATTCGCCAACAATTGTTGATCCCTGAAACTTTGCATCTATCAAAACACGATTTGTAATATCCACGTAGTTTGTTTGCTTCATTCCTTATTTTAGGAAGTCAAAAAAAAAAAAAAAAATTAACAAACACTTAACTTGGCAAAAATTATAACCTTATTTGACAAATAAACATTATCTCCATGTATTTCTTATATGTATATCAATGACTGCAGATTTTATGCCCTGTTTGTCTAATATTATATAAGATAAAGTATCATCATTGATACTTCTGCACTTTTCCCAAATACATCGATGTATTTTTTTTTTTTTTTTTTTTGACATTTGTCATTGTAAAATAACAATATTTTCATTTAAATAATGCAATGTAGGAGTCAGTGTATGAATTTATGAATAAGAAATTAATTGGCTTTTCTTATGAAATATTAGAAAGTTGGATAAGTTTTAAGGAGGCAAATAACGAATAATGAAAAAATATTATTGTTGAAGAAAAATGACAAATTATTGACAAACAATAATCATGTTGTGTATTGCCTGGTGATTCGCAGTATTTCACATGGAATTTCGTTTACACACACCAAAAGATAAAAGAAATCTGTGAAATAAAAGGATATTTAAGATCATGATCTTAAAAATTGTCACTTTTTAACATTTATGAATGGCATATTTTTGGAACTCCCTGAATCTTGTAGCAAATTGATTAAGTATTGCGATATGTTCTGGTCTGTAGGAACATTAAATAAAGAAGATGTTTTGCAAGGAATACAAGAAGCAGTCGATGCAAAATTATTATCAATCGAATATATTCTTCAAATGTACGAATCTATTTCAGATTGTCGTCCAAAATTGCTTCGTGAAATAGCTGACATATGCTCAGAAATAATAAAGCGATTTAAACCCCAAAATTTAAATGCAATTTTTACAAAATTTAATTTATTACGAGAAATTCTTATAATACGTGGTTATATAGCTGGTTTTGTTCCTGCCCAATATATTTCTATGCCAGAAGACGAAATTTTTCAAATTTATCCAAAAAATTCTTTTGAACGGACGTTGTTCAAGGATGATATTGATCTATTACATCATCTATGCTCTACTCCTGGTTTTGATTTTAATTTTAAATTGGATAACACAACAATGATTGACATGTCTGCAAAATACGGATCACTCAAATGCTTTAAGTATTTGTTGATGAATAATGCTCGAATATCATTTACTACACTTGAAAATTCATTCATAGGTAATAACTACGAAATACTACACATTTGCGAAAGAAGTAATCAAGTCACTTCACTTTGCATGTTAAACGCAATACAATATTATCACAATGAAACAGTAAACTATCTTCAGACGAAGTACAAGCTTGAGTATCCGTGGAGAGCAACATTAATGAATTATAATTTCCCTGCTTTCTTTAATAAACTCTTGAACACAGACGAAGTAAATTCTCTTGACAATCAAGGAAACAATCCATTACACATTACAGCGAGAACAGGCTTGATTCCTATATTAGAATATTTATTATCTAAAGGAGCAGAAATTAACATGAAAGATGGACGAGGAAACACTGCATTAATGTGTGCATCTTGTTACAATAAGATTGAAATGATTGAAAAGCTGATAGAAAAAGGAGCAAAATTGGAAGAAAAAGGTGCCAATGGTATGACAGCTTTAATTCATGCAGCAGCCGCTTATAAAGACGAAGCTGTTGCAGCATTACTAAAGCATGGCGCAAATATCGAAGCTAAAGACGAATACTCGAGAAATGCTCTGATTTGTTCTGCTATGAATGGATGCATTCCAGTTTGTTCAACTTTATTAAAAAATGGTGCTGAAACTGAATCAACTGATCATCAGAATTGGACAGCGTTGATGATTGCTTCGCATTATAATAGAGTAGAAGTCGTGAAACTGTTGATCCAGTATAATGCGAACAAAGAACACGCTGATTATCAGAACTTGACATCTTTAGTTATTGCATGCGAAACTAACAATTTTGAAGTTTGTAAATTACTTGTAGATAATGGAGCAAATATAGAAGCATGCGGAATCAACCAGATGACTCCTTTGCTCATTGCAAGCTCAAATAACTATATCGAAATCATGCAAATATTACTTGAAAAGAATGTGAATATTGAGTTTTGTGACAGAAATAACAGAACAGCTTTGTTATGTGCAGTGGTGAATAATCACGTAGAAGCGGTTAAGCTTTTGCTTGAAAGAAATGCAAATGTCAATGCTGTTGACAATGATGGATATAATGCTGTTTATTATGCTACTCAAAATAGCAATAATGAGATTCTTTCATTGCTGAAATCTAAGCTTTAATTAAGAATAAATTTGTTTATAAAAATATTGTTTATGTTTTGATCCAAAGATCATCTATCATAATTAAGCACTTTTCATACATTATTTCATGCATTAATCCGACATTAACAACAAATATTGAAATCATTATGAAAAGATGACTCGATAACAATAAGGATACGAATTATGATGCAATGGTGATCGCATACATATATTTTAGTGATAATATTTTCAATGATTATCAATTTTAAAAAAATTACATTTAACTTGATTTAGTTACATTCTAATTTGAGTGTAATCAATATTAAACATAAAGTATTCTAATGAAAATATGGAATTATAGAAGAAAATTGATAAAGTATCGAAATGATGATATCTAAGATGAGTATTTATTTCTATAAATAGTATTCTATATTAATGATTGCTTATTCTTCCTTTTCTTCTTTCTTGTTTTCGGCATACTTCTTCTTCTCTGGCTTTTCACCTTTATTGTTCTTCTTTGTATTTTCTAAATCGCTATTCTTTTGTTTCTTATCATTGTTCTTTGGTTTTCTATCTGGTTTTTGTTTTCTATCTTGTTTATTATTTTCTTTGGGCTTATTATCTTTCTTTTCGAATTTCTTGTTTGGTTTTGGCTTGTTCTTGGATGTTTCAGCATCCTTTTCGGATTTTTCTGGTGTATCTGCATTTTCCTCATTGACTGGCTGCTTTTTCTCGGCATTTAATTTCTTTTGCTTCTCCAGCTCAACCTCCATAGTCTGGATTGCCTTTGTATCGACAAGGCTGCAAAGATGACCAAAGAATTGAAAATCTTCTTCCATAATGAAAAAAAAATTTTTAGACACAAATTTTTTGTTTCTATTTTTCATCATATAAATAAAATATCTATAATCAAAAGATTATTTTTGATTAGTTATTTTGTCTAAAATTTTATTATTGACGGAGAAAAATGAAATTTAATTATAGTGATATTTTACATGACAAAAACATTATGACACATATTCAATTTCGATCTTTCTCAAAGATTCTCTTTGAGGGCACTTGTTGATGCAATCCCCATTGCTTGCTGGAAGAATGGGGCCAATGATTTGAGATTTTTTAGGTTTGTGTAAAAAAGTTAATTTGCTTATCCAGAAGAGTTAGAATTGTTGAAAAATTATTATGATAGTGATTTGTCATGTAAAAAATATTTTGTCGTGTAATTAATATTTTGTCATGTAAAAATATCATTTCCGAATTTGTTTTTTTGATTTTCTCAGATTTTTCGTTGTTTTTTATAGGAGGGCAAATCCGAAACAAGTTGATTAGGATCAACATCTCATTTTTTTATCAAACATCTGATTTCGTTTTATTTGCTTTGTCTTGTTCAATGCTGATATTTATTTTTCTTTATTGTGAAGTGTACTTACTTCCTTAGAGTTAAAATTCTCGTATCAATATTTTTCGTTATTGAATTTTCGCAAAGATGAGCTTGTGATATAATCATCATTGTATTTTGATGTGTTATATGAATTTATTATTAATAGCCTCTAGCTATGGATACTTCATTTTGAAATTTTTCTCGTTATCAATGGTTTGTAAATTAATTAAAGAAATAAGCAGGAAAATACCAAATAAGAAGGATTATATCAATGATTTATTCGAAATATTAGATTTTATAAACGAATATTATGTAAATTCCAAATTTTTTGATTTTCTATAATAAATTGCATATATAGATTCCAAAAATGCAAGAATTAGCGAAAAATGAAATTGCCGATGTCTATCGTCTTTTTCTTCTTCAATTCATTGTAAAATGAGTTCTGCTTATGAGGAAGTGTTGAAAAGCACTCCATATCCTGTGGAATTCTTCAGATTCTGCACGCCGACTGAGACTATACCAAAGCAGACAGCTCCAGCACGATATTTCCAAACTGGTTATGCGGCCAGGCTGATTCATTCAGTTTTGAAGAAGTCAGGCTTCAAACAAGTTGCTGACCTTGAAGATGCTGAAGTTATTGTCGGCGGAAAGCTAAGCAATGAAAATCTCAGTTGCAAATATCTCACGCAAAGAACAAATCATTACGAAAATACGTTTGCTCTTGGATCAAAGGCTGGCTATCACAACATTATGCGTGAATTGGAAGAAAGAATTCATGAAATCCCAGATTTCTACCCAGAAACTTATCTTTTACCAGAAGAAAGACTTAAATTGATCGATGCTTTCCCATCTTCACCATTATGGATTCAGAAACCAGCTGGAGGATCACGTGGTAACGGAATTTCTGTGATCAATGAATTGCCGAATCCTACAATCAAACGTGTTGTCGTTCAGAAGTATTTAGATCATCCATTGCTCATTAATGGACTCAAATTTGATCTCAGGTTTTACGTTGCTGTTACATCGCTCGTTCCATTGAGAATTTACGCTTTTTACAATGGATTGGTTCGCCTTGCTACAGAACCATATGAGGAGAATCATGATTCGATAGCAAACAAGTCTGCTCACCTTACGAATTTCTCGATTAACAAAGAAAATCAGAATTTCCATGCGACAAACGACCTCTCTGAGGACGGAAAAGGAAACAAGTGGTCACATTTACCATTTTGGCCTTGGTTAAAAGAACAAGGCTTCGATATTGAAGAAATTAGATCTAAAATCGAGGATGCTTTTGTTACATGCATCATGGCATCACGCGAAACATTCAGACAACAGCCACGCTTACGTGAATCGTTCGAACTTTTTGGTTTCGACGTCATTTTATCTAAGACTGGAGAAATTCACATATTAGAAGTCAACGTTTCGCCAGCTCTTGGCACTTCATCGAATCTTGACATGGCAATCAAAGCTCCTCTCGTCAAAGATCTCATGAATATCGCTTTAGTTCCTCAACCTACGAAAGAATCAGATTTCATCGAGCATAAAATGCTGAAGAGAGATGATCCAGACTTCTGCGCATATGTTTCTATCTGCGAATACGAAGAGGCCAACAAGAGACGTGGTGGATTCAAGTGTATCTATCCAACAGTCGAAAGATTCGAGAAATTAGCGAAATACATGGAACATAAGGAGCCAGAAGACTTGGCACTCGAGAAATGGCTGATAATGAACGAAAGTGAAAAGGAAGCTGAACTTAAGAGACTTTCTTACCACTTTAATGATGTTATGAAGAATATTCCAGAATACGAGTATGAATATGATGGAGATGATGATGTTGAAGAAGATGATTAGAATACAATAAACGTGTAATTTGATTTTTTCTATTAATAAGCTAAGTATTTTATCTTCTTCAGCAAAATTTTTATTGAATATCTATTTCTAATTGGTTTATGTTAATTAGGACATGGATTTATTATCATTTATGAAAAAATTATATATTTTCTTTACATATTTTAAGCTATTTACATATATTTTTCGAAAAAAGAATTATCAAAAAGGTACCTCGGAGGTTTGAAAATCTGAATTTTGGATCCATTCTTCGTATATATGTGCCACAGACCATAGGAATACTCCCATTGAATTTTCAAATGATTTATACAGAGAAAAATGTATCATATAAAACATACATTTTTATTGTAATATTCTCTAAAATGTTGCCTTTTTCTTAAAAATTTGGCATCCGGTGGGTTCTACCGGTGGCGTCCCGCAAATGGAATAACTTTGTCTGTGATTAGTAAAAATGAGTTTTGGCTGT
>MRSU01001979.1:0-21691 GCA_008369845.1 Trichomonas gallinae | reverse complement strand
CAGTGGTTGAGAACAGCAGCGATAACCATGACCGAGGCCGAAAAAGTGAGTTTTTTAATAACGTACAAACCTCCGGGGGATATTTCTAAAATTTGATGAGTATAATCTTTAATGAGGCAGTATCTATAAGAATTCAATACATAACTTATCCAAAACGTCACTTTTAATAAAATGTTTTTGAAATTTTCGTATTATAACATAACTATGCAATACTAATCATATTAAATTGATAAGATGTCAAAAAGTGGCAGAAATTTCTTAAGAAAAGTGACTTTTAACCTGCTTGAGTGGGTTGTTCTTCACGTTTTAACTTGGCATATAGCATCCTATTCATATTTAGATCTCATCTTTGTCTTTTTCATCGAAAAGCTTCGCCGAAACACTTCTCAATTTACATGTCATAAAACCTTAAATTTATTCTGAAACTGGAAAATTTGTCTTGGGAAGGAATTTTACTGACTCCAATGTAAATGCAGGAGTCCTTTCATCATGAGAAAAGTATCATTAGTTCCTAATGATTGTTGGAAAATATATTTGGATCATCAATATCTTTCATTATGAGTTTATGATATCATGAGTATCTGCATATTTCAACATTACATAGAGAATAAATGAAATTATGTTTGCTAAATTAGTGCTTTATTTAAGAAAAAAAAACTGATAAAATCATTTTTTCTTGCTGCAGCAATTATATATATATATATTTCACGAACAATATTATTGAAAGCCTTGGTAAGCTCATTGCTTTTCTTCATTATTGTAAGCGAAGAAGTATTTATTTGTATTTCCTTCCTCAAAGTCGTCTGCGAACGGGTCCTCGTCATTCATGTTTATGCTGGTTGTAAACAATGGATTGTCTAATGTCACAGCATTATCCTCATTGCCAATAACTGTTTCTTCCATTTCAATAGCAGTCTCTTCTTCGCTGGGCTCTTCACGTCTAAACTTAAAGTACAAAGCAACTGTAATAATAATCACTGCAACTAAGCAAAGCGGGACCGCAATGTAAATAACAAGGTTATTATCTTTTTGATTTTCTGGTATAGCATTTGAATTTTGAATTACAATCTTTTGTGGCTCTGGAGTATTTGTTGGTGTTTTCTCGGGAATGTAAACACTGAACTGTATAGCATCTGATTCATTATACTCTCCAAACTCATCTTTCGCCTGAATGAATAATGAATAATTTCCTGGTTTGCTTGGAAAATCAAGAGTACCAGAGAAATTCATCCAATCTCCATCAGATGTCTTTTCGCCGAGCTCGAAATGATTAAATCCTTCGATATCTGCAGAAATTTGAATGGTTTCTCCTTTATCATAGTCTCGGACTTTGCCAGAGATAATAATCTTTTCACCTGGCTGAAGACTGTTTGATTTCAAAGAGATACTATCTAATTCTGGTTTACGAGAAGAAATGTTAATCATCGTATCTGTATCAAACTTAGCATCTGATCTGACGCCAAATTCATCTTCTGCGTAAATTTTCAGAGAATAATTGCCCGGATATTTAAAGTCACTGATATCAAACGAATTGTTGAATGTCTTGATAGAATTATTACATTCTATTTTTTGGGAATATTCTTTCGTAAATTTTCCATTGTCAAAGAGGTATTTAATGTACACGGTTGTGTCGTCATAAGTAGTTCCTTCTATGTCGATTGTTTCTCCTTTTTTGTAAATATCATTAAAGGTGTTGGTTATGCTCAAATTTGGTTTGTTTGTTATTATAAATGTTCTATTATCTAGATTTGACTGTAGGCCTGCTGAATCTGTTGCCCTGGCTGCAAACCAAACTATTTGAGGTTTTGATGAATCAAAATCTATGCTATCGAAATAGTATGATAATCCATTTTTTGAAATATAATTATCTTTCTGACATTTTCTATTTTCATTAACACCATTTGAATTATAATAATAATAGCTAATTTCATCGTCTGATTGAAGATCAATCATAATAATATCAATAGAATTCAATTGGCCCAACTCAAATATGCTTTCATCGTTAAATATATATAGCACTGGAGGAGTACTTATTGATGTTCCTACAGCTGCAAAAATTTGGTGTGTCGTTGTATCTCCTTTATCAACTGTTCGATTAGTCCATGAGAACGCAAAACAACTGTCTCTCAATGAAATATAAACTGTTTCAGAAAAATTCGTATTGTTGAAATAAGGGTAGTTTGCTGGTGTATTACTTTTATCCATTTCGCCATAAAAAGTTCTATCTACAGATGAGGCATCATCAATTTCTCTTCCAATTAAGAGTGTGTAAGCTACTCCCGTATTATCATCTTTTATTGTAAGTTCTTTTCCATCCAATGCGGATGTTATTGTAGCGTTATCGTTTTCGTCAATTTTAACATCAGCAAAAACTCCAAGATCATATTTTATTGTATCTTCTCCATTATTAGTAACTTGAAAACCTATCACCTTATTGTTAGTTTGATTTTCAATACCTTGTAGAATTTTAACTGTTAAACCGTTCAATGTAGCTCCGTCTTTATTTTTACCAGAAACATAATTTAATTCGCCGGGTTCGTCTCCGTTATAAACTCGAAAGACAACGAACCATCCTTCACCATCATAGGTTGTAGATTTGTTATTGATTTTAATGTCAAAAGCTGCATATTCACTATCTTTCCACTCTAGTGTAATATCTCCTTCAGATTCTGCACGTATGCATGAAAGTAAGCACGCTAACATTGAACGAAAATTTTGAAAACTCACAATTGATTTTGCACGAAAATTTGTAATTTTATAGATATATTAATATATTGCTGTAATTCCGGTTAAAAATTGCCAGGTTTTAGAATTTCAATTGAATGAAAATTTTAAAAAAATAGAATCAAATACAAATTAAAATACATTCGATTGTATTTGAAAAGAATTATAAACAAAATCGATTATAATATAATAGTGAACAGTTCCTTAATATTAATATTAATATTGATTCCGATTTTTTTGATAGAATAAATTATTGAAAATTTGTGAACATTATCGAAAATGTCAAATTATCATTTTAAACAATAATGTTGATACATGGATATAAACAATTTTGTATCATAAAACTAAGAACGTAATTATATTTGATTTTTTTATTGATATGTAGATTAATAATGATAATATGCAAATATATGAAAGAATATTGATTTTTAAGGCATTTTTCTCAAAATTAGTGAAATCAGACTCTAAATTAATATAGGATTATAAGTAAACAAGAATTTTCAATTAACTTCCAAATGGCAGAAATAAAATAAATTTACGTGTCGTAAATAATTGAAACAATTATGACAAAGAAAAAATGATTTAAAAATCATCGCGAACACTGATATATATAATACTAAAGCATTTTAATGATTGTTGGTGTAGAATTTACTCTATTTAACGCTAAAATCAAAATGACAGAATTGAAATTAGACATTTTTCAAGATTTTCGTTATTGTTTCTTTATTCTGTCATCTATCTAGTCTTAAATATGTATCATCTGAGGCTTTATTTAATAGGTTTTCATTATGATTTTTTATCAGGGAAAAGAAAGTCACATTTTAATATATGCTTCGGCATTGTTGTATGATTTATCTGTTGTAATATATACAACAGTAACTCATTCGAAAATGTTAATGATCGAAACAATTTAGGAAGAATGAGAAAAAATGAACTATTTGCCAAGTGTGGATGTTATTGAGTGAATTCTTTTCTATTCCATTATGAAGATTCAATACAAAACTATTTTAATCTTAGACGTAATACTCGAAATCTGTTTGTAATAGATAAGTAAACAATGAACAGTTGCAAAAACAATTTTGTTTGGTTGATCTCTATTATTATAAATGGTACAATCATCATCATTGTTAATTAGTGAGCTGAAATAATAGTTTGTTATTATGATGTGTTCACCATCTTTTGCTTTGAATTTAAATCATCTTTCATTGTTTATAAAATTTGAGTTTGAATAAGTGCAATGCATGAATAATTCAATCTCTGAAAAGCATTTATCATCCTCATTCTTGTCCTTATAATTATAATTAATTCCCCTCTAATGTATTCGAATGAAAGAGAAAACTTGATATAAAAGTTGTCTTTTTCAGCAACATTTTTCAAGAAAACTGAAAAATTTATCTTATTTTGATAGAATTCAAATAAATTTGTGGATTCTCCATAGCAACTGCTAACTTTAACACTACACAATAATATAAAGCCGTTTCTTAAATCAATAACATTAGATTCCTTATTACCAGGCGAACAACGAAATGCTATTGCTTCAATCACGTAATTTAAGCTCTAATCATAGAAAGAGGTTCTGCAAACATGAGCAGGATTGTCTTTTTGAATACATGTGCAGCTTTTGGCATAACAACATGAATAATACCGGAAATATCAACACATTTGCTGTAAAAAGAAAATAAACAATAGGAATGAATCAAAATACATTCCCTAGTAGCATGTTTCCTTAATTTTTTCGAATTTGCATGAAAATCAAACCCTCTTTTCTTTTGAATGGTGTGTTCTATTAAGTATTGAATGAAATACTAAACGCAAATTTTAAAAATAACAAAAAGATTAAATTAAACTGTTTCATGATTCTCTGGTTCAGACTCTTTGTTGACTGAATCTGATTCATCCTCCTTAACATCATGATTTTCATCCTCCATTGCGTAGAAATAAGAAACAACACGTGCTTCTTCGAAATCATCTGCAAATGGATCTTCATTTTGATTCGATTCTGTTGTAGTGAACAATGGATTGTCAAGTGTAACCATGTTTTCATCCAATCTGCTCACTGTTTCCTGCATTTCTATTGTAGATTCTTCCTCTTCTTGGTTTTCAGCGTGTTTGCACATGAAATACGAAATTATAGAAACTGCTGCTACAGCTACAAGAACTGAAGGTATTGTTACATAAATTGCAATTTTCTTCTTTTTCTCTGCATCTTTGGTTTCACCCAAGTCAATGTCCATAGGTGATTCCGTTTTGATTGGAACTAAATTAATCTCAGGAGTATTTGGCAAATCCTTTGTCACTGGTTGTGATATTTTTTCTGGAATGTAAACAGTGAAGTTCAGAGTTTCATCATCAGAGTTTGATCCTTCACTGTCCTTTGCTTGGAAGTAAATTTTGTGTTCTATTGGATTTACATCATCTGGAATTTTGATTGAACCATTGAAATTCATCCAATCGCCGTCAGAAGTTATATTTGCAATTAGTTGTTGTTCATAAGACTTAGGATTGTTATTATCTTCTAATATACCTGCATAAATTGAAATTGAATCATTATTATCAAGATCTTTAACTTGTCCAGTGATTTGAACTGTTTCTCCTGGCTGTAATTTCTTAGCAGATAGCGTAATATTTCGAAGTTTAGGTTTATTTTTTCGGATATAATTTATTTTATGGTTTGATTCTGCAGATTTGACTGCAAACTCGTCTTCGGCGTATATATGTAATGTGTGGTTGCCGAAACTGATCTTATTTGGCATTGTTATTGTGAATTGGAATGATTGATTTTTATCATTACAGTAATATACTTTATCATCCGCATCGTATTGGAAGCCATCATCAAAAGAATACTTAAGCTTCACCTTCGTGTCATCAAATACCAATCCTTTAACTTCGATTTTCGAATCTTCTTTGTAATTTCCATTAACTTTGTTCATTATGTAAAGAATTGGCTTCTTGGTTACAAAAAGTGACTTTTTAATTACATTTGATTTGAATCCATGTGAATCTTCGGCTGATATCGAAAACCAATACTCATTCTTTGTTCCTAAGTTTATCTGGAGTGTGTAATTATATATCTTTATCGTTTGGTTAGTTGTAAAATTATATACTTCGGATGCACCACGAGAATCTGAAAAATTATAAAATATTGTTTCATTTTCATCATAATCTTCAACGGAAAACTTAATCGTTACACTTTCGTTTGGGTTATATACCTCTTTAAAATCAGAAGATAATGATACAAAAGGAGGTGTTTTTAAATCTGAGCCAACACCTGCAGTTGTGCTAAGTTTTATTGATTTTCCGGGATAAATAACCTTATCTTTCCATGAAAAAGCAAAACAGCTGTCATTATTTGTTTCATCAAAATTATAAGTATCTTGGAAGTATGGGAAAGTGTTTGGATAATAATAAATTCCTGCTTCATTTTGACTATACCAACTCTCTTGCATTTTTCCGTAGAAAAACGTATCAACGTTGGTTGAACCTTGAGTGTCTCGAATTAACAACGTAAACTTGAGATTTGTATTATTATCATGCATTGTGAAGCCTCTCTTGCCTTGAAACCCTTCAAGAATGTGTATTGACGCTTTATCATTTTTATTAATTTTAACTTCTGCGAAAACTCCCACATCGATGCGTTTAGGCTCTGTTCCATTATTTGATATGTTGAATGTAACGATCAGATACTTCGTTTCTTCATCTATTTCGGGAATGACTTGGAAATTAATTCCATCATAGTAAGCTTTTCCATGATTTTTACCAGATGCAAATATCAACTGACTCGGTTCGCTTGAATTATAGACTCTAAAAGCAACAAACCATCCGTGATCTTCATTTGCTGTTGAATGTTCATTAAATTTGATATCAAAAGAGGAATAGTCGCTGTCTTCCACCCAATTCCATTTCATGGCGTTTCCGGATTGAACAAATCCAAAGAGAATAGAAATCATTAACATTTGACACTCAGCTTTATTGAATTATTGAAAAGAGAAAAATTTTGGACATAGATATATTCAACTATTTCATTATTGTGTGATTTTTAGTTGGCTGAGTCATAAAGAATTGAAAACATTCACAAACTAAAGCAGCTTTATATTGTTAAATGTAATTTAATATATAGCAAAATGGACCAACTCAATCAAAGAAAATTTAAGAGGCTTGGCAGAATTTGAATTTACATTAAGCGTAAATTGATTTATTATTATGAAATGATAAATTAAAAAATTTTTACGTTGAAAAGAAATTTATGGCAAATGTAAAATCTCTGACACACAGTAATATCACAATATTAAGGCTATATATTATATCGATGGTAATAGCAAAAAATGATTAGTCATTCAATTTCATCAAAATATTGCAATATATATATAATAGTTCCAATATTTATGGAGAAAAATGATTTTTGTGATATTTTTTCAAAGTAAGAAGTAATGCTAAATTTTGTTGTGTTTTGGGATTAAAATCTTATGATCATAATGAATTCTAAACCTTAAAATTTTTTTTTTCTGTGTTTTTTCTCCTGTCACATTTTTAGACTGTATCAAATTCGGATTGATGTTAAAATAGAATTGAATATGATCGACGAGAAAATGGAACTCTGTTCACATTCAATTTCGTCGTAAATTGACTATCTGACATGTAAATTGTCAGGATTTTATTGTTTAGTAAAAATATAATAATCAACTATTATGAAATCTAAAATATGAATTTCTATTAAAATACAGGAATTTGAAAATGTTTAATCGAAATGTTTCTAAATAAATTCTTGCTAACAAAATTAAATCGCTATATCCATCTGCAAGTTTTGTATTTCAATTGAATTTCATTATAATTAACCAATAATAAAGCAAATTTCATGAGATTTGTGATATTTTATCACACCAAATGTAAATTTATCATATAGTATTGAATGATATTGTTATAATATGATGGTAATAGCAATATCATTTTAAAAATATTGATTTCAACTAAATCACCATTAAAAAATTTCTATAAAGCATTTATCAAGTAATAAAACCTAAATTTAAAAAAAAATACCGCAACAAAATTAAATTGTTTGGTGCTTTTCTTGTTCAGAGACTTTGTCGACTGACTCAGATTTGTTTTTGCTTTCATCATTGTCCATTGTATAGTTGCTTTCATCCATTGCGAGGAAATAAGAAATTGCGCGTAGTTCCTCGAAATCGTTTGCAAATGGATCATCATTATTCAATGATTCACTTGTTGTGAACAATGGGTTATCGAGTGTTAGTGGTTTTTCTCCTGACTTTATCACTGCTTCCGGCAACTCGAATGTAGAATCGACTTCTTCTTTGCGTGAACGTTTACAGATGATATATGATATAATAGTAACAATGGTAACAGCAACAAGAACAACAGATATAGTTACATATATCCATAACATTTTGTGATTCTTATCATGGGTCTCGCCTTTCTCTGAATTATATTTTACAAATGAATCATTTCTTTCAGGAAGATAAATTTCTATAGTATGATATATCACATCTATTGATCTAAGTTCATCTTGGTCAGCTGCTTGGAAAAACATTTGATGCTTTCCTGGATCTAAATTTTCTGGAATTACTAATGATCCATTAAATTTCATCCAATTTCCAGTAGATTTTAGACTAGCGATGTCATAATAATTGCCATTGATTATAGCGAATATTTTTATTTTGTCTCCGATGTCAGGATCTTTGGCTTCACCTTTAATGTGAACCGTTTCATTTGTCCGTAAACGTGAAGATGATAATGAAATGTTCCGCAACTCTGGATAATTGTTTTGGAGATAATTTATTGAAAAAACAGATTTTGGAGATTTAATGCCATGTTCATCTTGAGCATAGACATGTAAAATATGTTTACCGTATGTTAACCATTCTGGGATTGTAATATTTGTTCGAAATGATTTAGTTTTATCATAGCAAAGAATTTCGCTATTATCTACATTTAATATGAAACGATTATCAAATAGATACTTGATTGTTACTTTTGTATCATCGAATACTGTTCCTTCAATGTAGATTTTCGTGCCTTTTTTGTACGTTCCATTGACATTGTTTGTTATTGATAATTTTGGCTTCTTTGTGATGAATATCGACTTATGAATAACATTTGATTTTAGTCCGTGAGTGTCTTGTGCTGATATTGTAAACCAATATTCAGGGCCTCTGCCAATGTTGAGATTGAGTTCCTCATTCTTTATTTTATTTGTTTGACTGGTTGTGAATTTATCTGATTTTGTTATACCAAGCGAATCATTAAATGTGTAAGATACTGTTTCCTTTGGGTCATAATCTCCTACAGAGAATTTGACCACAAGAAGATTATTTGGTTCATATATTTCTTTAAAATGGTCTACTATATTCACAAAAGGAGGAGTGAATAAATTTGAGCCAACACCTGCAGTTGTCGATAGTTTCAATGTTTTCCCTGGATAAACATCTCTTTCTTTCCATGAAAAGGCAAAACAGCTGTCGTAGCTTTGTTCATTCTGATTCGTTGCGTTTTCGAAATAAGGGAAATTGTCTGTTTCGTAATAGAACCTGTCATTATCTCTTCTTACCCAATTATTTAGTATAGGTCCGTAATAAAACGTGTCAACATTGGTTGAACCTGGTGCATCTCGAATTAACAATGTAAATTTGAAATTTGTATTATTATCATGCATTGTGAAGCCTCGCTGTCCTTCAAGAATGTGTATTAATGCTTTATCATTTTCGTCGATTTTAACATCTGCGAAAACTCCAACCTCAATACGCTTAGGTTCTGTTCCATTGTTTGTGATTTCGAAAGTAACAATCAAATAATTTGTCACTTGATCTATTTCTGGTTTTATTTCAAGATTTATTCCATCATAGTAAGCTTTGCCATGATTTGCACCTGATACATATATCAATTTGCTTGGTCCTGTTGTATATAAGAGTCTGAATACGACAAACCATCCATAATTTTTATATGTCGTTGAATGTCCATTAAATTTGATATCGAAAGAAGATGTAGCACTGTTTTCCACCCAGTTCCACGTTAAACTATCCTTAGATCGAGTTAATGCAATGAGAAGAAAAATCATTATGAAATCTGATTAATCAAATTACATTGAGAAGGATCTCACAAATTTTCTACAGCTCTTTTAAGAAAATATTGAGAATGTTGTCCCAAATGGAATTAAATTGATTTATAATACTCTAGAAGAGATGATTAATTTTCCAAAAATGTCATAAAAAAGGAAAAAGCATAATCATAGGTGTAAATATAGTATGTATCTCCATTATACAACTACATTGTAATCTATTTACGATTTAAATTATTAAACAAGTGTCAGAAACAAATGATGCATCGAAATAATGTATTATTGGATTGAAATTAGGCCATATTATGCTTTAAAAATTAATATGTGAAAAGATATATTTGATTGCCATTATTACATTTTTCTGTTCAATTGTCACATTTGTTGATGCAATCAAACACATGAGGATTGAAGAGTGGCAACATTTGAACATCATGTAATAGATTTATATCAATTAAACAATTGAACTTCATTGTTGGGATTGATGTTTATATCGATCTTATCTTTTGACATGTCAAATGTATCAATGAAACATTATATTGTATAGAAACCATATATATTTAGTAGATGGTAAATGTCCTTCTATAGATGCTAATTATGCAAAAATAAATCAGAAATATACAAATATAATTTATAGTCCTCAGAATTAAAAATGGCTAGAAATAAAAATATAGAAAATACAATGATCAAGCAACAAGATTGGTCTGAAAATTTTTCGAAAATTTTCTTAAATTGAGTGATCAAAGTCGGTATTTTTTTTAGAAATTTTGGGAAATCTAAGCGTACATTATTCTTAAAATGGGTAGAGGGTATTACTGCATGAATTGTGAAAAAAAAATGTATTTTTTGGAGTAAATAACTAGTATTCATAAGATTTTTTGTAAAGAGGATAAAGCATGTTTCAAAAGTAATAATATGCTTCAATTTCGAGAGTATTTATCGCTAAATTTAATTTTTGAAATTTTGGTATTTGATGTCTTTTCCATATAATCAAATGAAATAGTCATAATGGTTACTTTAGAGCAGTCCATGCCTATGAGTTTTCACCATCAAAAAATGCTTATCGTCCAAAATATTCATCCTATAAAATCAGAATTTCCAGAAATTAGTCGCATTAAATCATTTTTAAAATCTAGGACTTTTAAAAATTTAAACATGTTTAAGACTTCACAATTTTTTTTTTTTTTTGAGAGCTACCAACGTATTAAACTTTTAGATAATACATCACAAATATGATATTAAACAGGATTTTTCGTTTTTAAAAATCATAAATTTTTAAAAAAAAATTGTCATTGTTCATTGAACACAAAATAGATGTCATTCCATGTATAACTAACAATTTATAAATAAACAAAACGTTGATTTCATAATATATTATTTGGCCATTTTTGATTTTTGAGCGCATGAAGGCCAACTTTGATCATTCTCAAAGCAAGGCTGATATCAATAGAAGATCCAGTACCTGTGTGGTGATTACCTGTCATCCCATCATATTGCAACTCAAAAATTTTTGCCGCAGCACAAAACATTGCAATAGACCACTCAGGATATCCAGAAGTGACAGCAATAACCACACAGTTATCATCCATGAAGATGCACTTTACTATGTTGGAGCCGTCAGGACAAAATATGAATTTGACGGTCTTCCACACCATGGCTGTTTCCTTCAATGATGGAAAATTGTCGTCAATCATTTTCCACTTGATATCTTTGAGTTTTGCTGATGCCACATCCATGACATCCTGGAGGTTGTGTATGTGTCTCGGTTTTCCTTTCGGTCTGTTGCTGAAACAGTAAAATTCAGGTACAATTTTATCAAGGTTGTATTTTTTGTGGAAAATTTCTTTCATTCTGACTGTTGATATTCCATAAGTATTCAGGGATATATATGGGTTCATGAACGTTATAACTTTGTCAACAGCAGCCCACTGGCGCGTAGGAATTGTTACTAAATGATTTTTTGGAATTTCAAAAACATCTGTTAAGACATTTTCTAGATAAGGATGAGAGAAATCTAGAATGTAACAGTTCTTTATCAAGTCTTTTGGTATCATTGTTAATGGTTGGAAAAAATCTTCGATGCAATGTCCAAAGTTGTGTCTGCACCATTCATATCCTACGACAGCAAGCTGGTGGAAATGCACTACAACATCGCCTGTAAAAATAGTATTTCCTTCTCCATATAATTCATTTGGATGACGATAAGCTTTATAGACTGCATTGTTATTGAACATGATTCCACCTGTGCTGGTGACGTAAACCATGTAGAATTCGTAGTATGTTATCTTATAAATTAATGCTTTCGAATTATATTCTTTCGTTAGAGATGAATTTCCGTATGTTAAGTGGTAGTTTTCGTAATGATTTTGGCAAGTAATATCATATGACTGTGAGTATGCTGTCCAATCATCAGGTAACTCGAACATTTGAAATCCTCTAGCGAAATAGAGGTTTCCAATCTGAAAATATTCGGCTCCCAAGGCCATCATTCCGTAATCTAGAGCTTCTTCTATTATTTGATCAAGATAAAAAACATAAATAAAATTGATCAATATTAAAATTATGCCTAAGTAAAGCCATGAATCGCATAATAGTGATGTTTTAAGTTTTGATGCAAGTCTGTAGGAAGAAGACTGTCGCTTTTGAAACATTCCACTATCAATCATGCATCAAAAAAATATAAGACAGTTAAATTTACTCTTAAATTGGTAAATAGTGTTAATTCGCATTGCATAATAAAATTCACGAATTTCCAAAAATGGATGAGAATTTACATGTCAAAAAAGTTAAACATTCATTAAAAGTTTTAAAAGCATGATATTGTATGTGTATTTTCAATTTTATTGCATTTCCGAATTTTTTACATAGCAAACTCTTTTTTATTATTAAAATAATTTCGACACGTGTCGCACATATAGACACTTCTTTGTATGTAGCATATTCCTCAAAAGCGTTAGTAAATTATATGGAAGCGTAGGTTACTCAAAGATATGAGGAGAACAAAAAAGAACCATCTGCACATTCACTGCATACTTTTTGCGTAGGGCATGAAATGCAATGAGTAGGGCAATAAAGACTGATATTAACAAATCCATCTCCATGTGGATGATCACTCCAAATTCCATCAGCAACAGTTTGAGATTCAACATAACTATCGTTTATAAAACTTGAACCCTAAATTTATTTCCATATAAATACAAACAGTCAGAAACTCCACTGCCCGGGGCTTGCCATCCACAGTAGTATCCTCCTCCTGGTCCAGCAGATAACTGCCTTTGCAATTGTTATAAGGACATGTTTTTGTTAGTCCATTTTCATCACTAATTCATACCTTTTTTCTTGATGAGCAGTCGGTACTATCACAATGGTATCCATAGTCAATACCACCTCCTGAAGCCCCTATGACTCAAAAAAAAACAAAACGTGGGTTTGGTTAGATATTCAAATCTTTAACGAAGAAAAACATTGGTTTATTCATTGATATTAAATATTGTGCATATTTTCATATGTATTGACTTGTCAATTAATATGTTTCAGATGTATAGTGTATATTTTCTCATTATTGAGACTTGATATTACCATAATATAATATATTGTGATGAAAAATAAGCGGATCAATGATATTTAATCAATCGTAATTATAGCTAAGATCACTGAGTCAATGTAAAATTAAAGTCAAATCAGAATTTTAAACGATAATTTTCGATGGATTAATAAAATCTTGAATTTTTCTAGAGAAACTGAAGCAAATATCTAAGATATAGATTTTTCTTGTATAGTATCAATAAAAATTTGTTAGCTGCTGCTGAACTCCCATGAAATATCGAGGAAAGAAAAAAACTTCATTTGTAAAATAAAAAGTGCCAAAAATAAAATTTACATAATAAAAGTGACAAAAATTAAAACAATGAAGTTTAGTTAATTATTGGATTTCATGGGCTTTTGTTGGTATTTTCGTATATAGATATGTGTGTTAATATCATTCCTTTGATTATAAAGACCCAATTTTAGATATTGACTGATCAAAAATTTTTTTTTGCCTAAATGCGTGTTCTATACCAGCCATTTTGCGCTAAAGTCTATTGTATTGAAATGAGGTATTTATAGCAGCTGATCAATGGTCGGTAAACGCTTAGATAATTTGATTGTTTATCTGAATGGTCGAAATTTCACAATTATTGGTTTGCTTACCCTGTCTGTAATCCATAATAAGAAAGAGTGCAGCAAGATTTTGGGTTAAATCGGTGTCTTGGTGAAAAATCTGGAAAACGAGTCTAATCGTTTTGCCGAATAAATAAAAACAACTTCAAGCTCATCAAGAGAAATCGTTCTAAATGGTTATTGATAAAATCTGACCTATTCAAAATTTGAAAATTTACCCATCTATTGATTTACGAACTTTTCGTGAGGATATTTCTGTTGTTTATGAGCTACTTAGTGCAGATATCACCAAATTAATACAATCGATAAGGAAAAATTATTGTCACTTTTCGAAAAACGAAATTGGAATATTGGTTTAGATAACTAAAATTAAATCAGCTAACTATAATTTTGACATGTAAACAAAACGTGACAAACTTCCCTAATCGCGGGAATATGATTATACCAAAGAGTAAAATAGTTATGCAAAGACAAATCATCTTTTGAATAAAAAATCGATGAAAATTCACAGTTCATCGAAAATTGATCTAAAGAGATTTAACAGAATAACAATAATTAAATGTGTGACAAACTTATTTTGTAAACATCAGAAACATAAAATTTTATAAGAAATTTTTCAGAACAATGATTGTGTAAACTTCTCAAAAAAAGAGTTTAAATTTTTTTATTTTATAATAATGAGTTATAGTAATATTGCACCTGATAATAACATGCCATTACACTGGGAAATCCTATCGAAAATGGATCTCTCGGCGTATCTTTCGCTAAGGAACTTCTTTTACGAACAAATTCACAAATCTCGAAAAGGTGAAAGGCTTGACTCGTTCAGTGATAAGCTCAATATGATCAAAAAGTACATAGATTCCTCAGACTCTGATAAATGGAAGCGTTCAAAGGTTTGCGGAATTATATTTTTCGAAGATCGTCTCATTATAAATATTCAGCAGCTAAGAATCCTTTTAGGAAAATGCAAATCATCTATAAATGGATCCTTACAGCAGCTTGGCTACACCTCGTTGCCACAAGGCGCACCTTTTGGACAAAATGCAGTATCGCAGTACGAATTTCTCGTTAATGATAAGAGTGAGGTTAAGAAGTGGACGGTCAGAGAGAAAAAGCAAGAAAATCCACCACCAGCCGAACCATCTCCCCCTAAAATATTACCAACGGTGCAACTTCATAAAGTTGTACCAGCGCAGCCTGCAATCGAGACATGGGACATAAGGAATCTTTTAAACAATACAATGCCCTGTCCAATCAAATTTAGAGCAAAATTATTGAACAAAGTTTGCCAACAGGTTTCAGTTCCAGCTGCTTATTGAGATCTGTAGAGTTCAATAGCGTCGGGCTTTTTTAAGCTTGTCGTACGAGTTTTGTTTGTTATTTGCTCGTAAAATTTATCATGAATTTGATTTTATTAGATTAATATCATTATTTATACTCGTTTTTTAATTTTAACCATTAAATTTTGGTAAAATCTAACGTTTTTTTGATGAAATTTTGTAAACAAAATTATTTTTATTATTTCCTTCCTATTTGTAATCTATTTTAAATAATTTGCTTGGATTACAACACATTTCCGAAAATAAGCAAATCGTGTTCGTAATTTCCAAATAAAAAGATTGATCATGATAAAATTTACATTTAGTAGTGTCACAGATTAGAAATAATCCAAAAATTTCGAAAGCCTTTATTTTATCCATGGATAAATTTTAGAGAAATAAAAGTTGGATTTAGTAAATTTGCCGATTTTTATAGTGATTTTTTGCGAAATTAAAAATCCAACAAATACAAAGTCTTTGATTTTAGAATTATAATCCATAATAGATTTCAAATCTTGAAAATAAACGAAATTTTATCTCATAATCATTGATTTGCCTTTCAACAAAAAAAGATTTAGTATAATGTTACACCTATATGCTATATTATTGAACCCATGAAAGGGTTCCCTTATTTATGCACTTATACTCAAATTCATAAAATATAATATTTTTTACATATTATCAAAGCTGAACTAACTCATATCTCTCATAACTGACTATTGCACAAGTCACATTATAACAAATAACATGATATTACTTGTCATAATATCTGAGCCGACAAGTAAATCATATTACTATGGTAGATTATATAAGCTCACAACTCTACAATGTAGTTCCTCAAAGTAATTATTTGTATTTTCAAATCAATGAGTTTTTTTTGTACTAATCAGTCGAATTTACTGACTTAAAGTACATTGTAGAGTAAAAAATGTGTAGTATTTTGTTGTAAACACTCGCGATTAGTTTAGAGTTTGTTTAGAGGTTAGACTGGGAGAGGTACTGAGCGACCTTACCGACGGAGGCGGAGAGGGCAGCTGGGTGGAACTTGCCATCTGTGTAGCCAGCGACGATGAGTGTCTTTGTCTTCTGGAGGACAACAGCCTGGGATCCCTTCATAGCGAAGACCATCTCAGTGTTGGCCTGGTTGCAGATGAACTTCTCGCCACCATAGTGGAAGCCAGAGAGAGCTGGGGATGGTTCAGCGAAGTATGTGATGTACTTCATGAGCTCATCCTGCTTGGCCTTCCAGTTGCCTTCCTTGGCGCAGAGGGCACCCTGCTGTGTGATGATAGCGCAGCCAGAGGATTCTGTCTTAAGTGTGACGAGCTGATCGTTCCAAGACATCTTTAAACGAAAGTGAAGTCAAGTACAGATTAAACAATTTTCTTCAATTTTTTTCTATACATTGCCTCACTTTTAACCAAAAAATACGCACATTGACAATTGCAACAAATGCTTTATCCGAAAAATAAAATATTTTGATAATATCTTGCAACCAAATGTGAGGTGATGTGAATTGTTTATGAATCACTTCACGTTTGACCAAACAAGTTATTTTACTTTTTCCTATTAAATGCTGCTAATAAATGTATATTATTAAAAATGATAAATATTCGGTTTTAATGTTTTGTGCAGCGTGAAAAGTCCGCGTAACTCATTCGCCACTTCGATAAGAAGCCGACTTAAATACGCAACCGATGCCGTACAGAGATCTATATTGTTATTTTATTAGTCTTTATCTCGAAAACTGCAGTTTTGGCTAATTTAAATTCGAATTAAATACGAAATGAAAAAAGCTCGTTTTCAGCGACTAATAATATAGGAAACGGTTTATATATGATTTAGCAATATAGCTCAAGTGTTTTTATGAAAAAATATCTATATATTATTTACACCGCAAAAGAGATGAACTGTGAATCGCAAGAGCGATCCAAGTGTTATATGTATGAGATCTATTTTATTCTATTACTCGACAATTTTTCGAGTATTTTTGCTTTTATTTTTTTTTATTGTCAACCATAGTGAAAGTCAACCACCAATTTTTATTTATCTATATTTATAACGCTATTTCTATTATGATTAAAGTTTTATTTCGATTTAGCCGAAAAACATCAACTGTGAGCAAATATCTGTGAGATTTCGAAATTAGTGCGTACTTGTTGGCTAGCATTCACATCAGATGTTTTGCAAGGGTTATACTCTCTATATAAACATACAAACTAGTTTATTGATATGAATTATTTTTTTGCCTTGTTTTGATGTTTATCTCCATTATTTGCAATTATGTATTTGATTGAAATGAATTATAAGGCGTATCATGCCAAATAGCATGCATTACTTTTTTTATTGATCTAATCGACATTGTGAGCTTGAAATAAACGATATTACTAGTTTGTGCTTCCATAGGAACAGCAAAATATCAAATGAAATCAGGATATTTTGTTTACATTCATCAAAATTTCGAAATCTGAAGCAGTTATAGTATGAATTAATTAAATTAGAAGTAGTATATATCATTTTTACCTTTGTAACTGTTTATACGTTAATAATTAAATAAATTTTATTTATTGTCCCTTGACGCTATTTTATTCAATATTCATTTAACCTATGCTTTGTCAATTCAATTTTTGCTTCTGGCATGTTACAGTACAAGTTAATATTAATGATATATTTTATCAAGTGTCCTGATTTGTTTTTAATGCATCCAATATTTAAACTAGTTCATGAACATGATTATTTTATTCTGAAACTCTGTTTAATTGCTTGAATTCTGATTTTGAATAAAAAATCATTTTGTTATCAAGTTTAAGTTGATAAATTCATACCACTGTACCATAGTAGTATGTTTAGAATCTTAAAAATGCGTTTTAGCGTGGTTTTGTTTTTTTGAAAAATATTCTTTATTTTCGTAATTTGAACAGATGGATTGATTTAACATTACCTAGTGATGTTATTTTAATCATTAGAATTCCTCAAGTGTTCGTTTTTGAAGAACTGAGGAGAAAAAAAATAAAAGTGACGCTAAAAAGTCTTTTATAACCTTATTAATAAAAGTGACAAATTGTGTGAGGAAGGCCAATCGATGTGAGAAAGGCCATTTTTTCCTCGCGCAAGACAAAAATCCGTTCTACATCCCCGTGCCTTATTTTGAGGTCCGGATAACCGAGGACGGAAAACAAACAAAGCCCTCCTTTTTTTTTTCATTATCTTTTTTTTCAGACATTTTATGATCATATGTTGTTATGAAAGACAAATATAAGTTTTACGAAGTAATTAACTACAAACAATTAACTTTTTTAGATAGGTGTAATAATATTTAAGGGTGATCAGCCCCCTCTAATGATTTGTTATGATTATCTATGGCCTTTCTTTGCCAATTTGTAACTTCACGAAGACTATTTTTCTGAATTGATAATTGACTTTTTGCTTTTTCTAAGAGGAGTAAATGTGAATTAAGTGCTTCGTTCTGGCGAATAAGTACATTGAGATTATGCTCTAAATTAATGTATTGGACTTCTAATTCATCTCGATCCATTTTAGGAATCGTTATATATGTTTTTTTCGGCGTTTTTGCAGCGCGTTCTTTCGATTCATTGTTTTCGTCTTGCGATATTGATTGATTCATGAGATCACTCATGTAATTTCGCATTTTCTTTGCATAAATCTGTTTTGATTTGTTCTTGCTTTTGTCTTTAATGTCAGTTAGTTTATCCTTGGATATATTCTTCGGCGGTATTTTCTTTTTAGAGGCTGGTTTCGGTGATAACGGATAGCTTGGCACTAAAACCTCGACAGGTTCAAAATGCGGGACTAAAATCAGATTTTCTAGATCATCATCTGTCGCTTTGAACTTGCCAGCTGCGACTTCTTCTCTAAATTGATTATATGCTTCTTCCATTCTTGGAGTAATCCTGCCATTTCTGATTCTCATCTTCTTCTGCTTCATTATCTGGCTTTTCAGGCGACTGCGAGGCTTAGATTGAGGACTCATTGGGATTTCATCAGCAGTAACATTAGATTCCATTTAAAATCTTTGCCATTTGTCATGTAAATTTTTTTTCTTTACATCGCTACGTTCCTTACACTTCTATGATATTTAAGATCTATATATGAAATAGTTCACTTTTTCCAATATAACATTGATGAAATATTGAGGTTTTATCACAAAAAACTTCACTTTTCGAAATAAGGCTAACTCTTAAATTACGGGCTTGACATTTGTCAAAAATACACCAATGTAGGTGATTGGAACTGAACCAACCTAGTAGGTGAACATGATAGCACGCTATAGTATACATCCTAATAGCATGCGAGAATGAATTTTGTTAGCATATGATATCTTGATTTTTGATTGCATTTTGCTACAATCAAGATAAATCAACAAAGCTGAAAAATATCGATGGTTTTAGTTGAATTTTATGAGAATTAGGTATAGAAAAATCTGCAGAACCTTTATAAAATTTATCACTGTGAGTATACTCTCTTATATTCTGAATATGGGGAAAAACCATGCCACTCAATCTCTGCATTTTCCGACATATGTCAAAATCGGAGTATTACATGACAAATGTCAAAAATCATGTAATTACATGACAAATGTCAGATGTCACTTTTCAATCCAAAATTTTAAACAAAATAAAGCTATTTTTGATATTCATACAGCATATGGAATCGAATTCTACAAAAATCAATCTTTTTTTGAAAAAATGTTGGCAAAATCTTTAAAAACAGCGCAAATCGGCTGCATTTCTAGTAATTACTGTGGTTATAGATGCGATACTTCAAATTAAAAAATCAAAAAATTTTGTTTTAAAATTTGGTCACATCACTTAGAACGATGTCGTACAGACCTACAGCATACGTCAAACGTTTACTCAATAAACCATGCTCAGAGCTCGAGCTTGGCTCACACAAGTGCGCACATAACCCACAAGTCATCAATTTAGGCACAGCCGAAAATCATCTCCTCAATGACTACCTTATACCATTAATGAGGAGCCGCCCTGAGTTCACAGAGTGGTACTACACATATGGTGGCTCTTATGTTAAGACAAATCTCAAGAAAGCGATCGCTGATCTCTATGAGAAGTATTTCGCAATGAAAAATGTCAATCCAGACCACATTTTAGTTGGCTCCGGCATCGCTCACCTCGTTGAATGCCTTTCTTTGGTCTTCTGCGAGCCTGGTGAAATCATTTTGATTCCAAAGCCATGCTATGGCTGCTTTGAGCCAGATATGTTCTCATCTGGTGGCAAAGTTCAGTACATTGAGCTCGATAACCTCCCAGCAGAGCCACCAGCTGATGCTAGAATCCTTCTCCTCACAAATCCAGGAAACCCAATCGGTGAAGTCATCCCCAACCAGGAAGAAGTCCTCAACTGGGCCAAGAAGAACCCACTTCTCCACGTTGTTACTGATGAAGTCTACGGCTTGAGCCTCAGAGATGGATCACAGTTCGTTTCTATGATGGAACACCCAGCTGCCGACCCAATGCGCATCCACCACCTCTATGGTATCTCAAAGGATTGGGGTATGGCTGGCCAGCACGTCGGTTTCTTCTACTCAAGAAATGAAGAGGTTTACAACGCCATGAGTGAGGCTGCAAACGGCTTCTCTCTCCCAGGAGACACAAAGCAGTACCTCGAACGCATCTTCTGCGATCACGAACTTCGTGATAAGATGATTGTCGACTTTAAGAAGCGTCTTGCAGAGTCAGAGCAGATAGCAATGAAGATATTGACAGAAGGTGGCATCAAATTCAATAAATACAACGCATCATTATTCTTGATGCTCGATTTCACAGACATCGCACCAAATGCTGAGGAAGAAAGAAAGCTTTGGCTCGATCTTATTGATCGTTTCAACATTCACGTCCTTCCTGGTGCTTGCGGCTTCAGATACAAATATCCAGGCTGGTTCAGACTCTGCTTCTCTCATCCAGAGGCTAAGCTCGTTGAGGGATGCAAGCGCTTAGTTAATGCTGTCAACACAATCAAGGCTGAAAAGGGACTTAAATAAATCTATATATTTTTTTCTAAATAAAGGTTCATATTGATTACTATACTTATTCTGTTAATGATTTTTTAAAATTTAGCTTTAAAATACCATAAAATATGATTATTTGCATGATTCCAATGTATTTTATTGGAAAAAATGAATGAAATCAATAACACATCAGGCAATCAACAGTTCAGTTATGCGGCATCATATAGAAGATATTCGGGGATTATAGATGTGCCTGTGACAACCAAAATTCATCAATCATTGATCAACTTATTTAATTACTTCGACATTTTCTCTTTCAAATCGAAACTGTTGAACAAAATTGTATCAATACTGAGATTCATGCAGCTGATAGGATCTGCTCTAATGGTCTCCAATAAGAAATTGTACGGAAATGGTACGTTATCTTATAAC
>MRSU01001977.1:0-96088 GCA_008369845.1 Trichomonas gallinae | reverse complement strand
AATTCTTTTCCCAATCTTCTTATTAATTTTCCGAAATAAGAGTCTTATACCAAAATTGTTTTACTTTTGGCAAGTTGTCTGATATATATCGAAAACCGAAGTAAATAAATTATGACTAGATTCTTTGAAAACAGTCGAATAAAAAAGAGGGTATTAATTTGGAAAACATTAAAACAACTACAAATCATAAAAAAATTTCGCCGACATTTATTTGATATTCAAGAATTAAGCTTGGATTTATAATCAACTGCAAAAATATTATTGAAATCTACTTTTATCTGTCAATTATCCCAGATGATGATTCAATATTTCATTATTGAGTGAATTATTCTAAATGCCAATTGCTATAATATCGTATATACGATAAAGTTGCATTATTATCTTTCACATCCTTCAAAACTTAATCAAAACGAGAAATGATATTTAATATCATGCAAAAATAACATCTTTTTTCTTTTTTCTCCACGTGAAAGAGATATTTATAATGAGTATATTTATATTATATTAGTGAAACTGTGTGTAGGTTAACGAAAAATGTTGTGACCAAGTTAAAAAAGTTAATTCTGAGGAATTCAAACCAATAATTTTATTGGAGAACTGCGTGATGCCATACTAAGGATTTAAACGATGGAATTTCGATCATAAAATAATTGATTGAAAATCTGATTTGAGGAATCTCAGTGAATTTTTTTGCCTATTCAGAACTTTTTTGAGCGAAAAAATAAAATACTCAACGTACCGCTTTACTCAGACATTGGCAGCGCGATTCCGCTGTATTTCGTTTTTCAAATATTTTTGTATCTGAAAATTGAAAAGTGAAAAATTCAAAACTAAACCATTTTTAACCATATATTTATTGTTATGTAGTTTTATATTAAAAGATCAAAAAGTTGTGAAAAAGTAAAAAAATTCTCCTTAATTACAATAATAGATAAAACTAAATGGCTTAAAATTAAATAAGAAAATTAACAATTATGTAAATTCGTAAAACCATTCAAAAAATATTATTTCTCAAAATGATAGAATTATAATTATATATAATGATAATAAAAAGAGGCTCAAAATTGTGAATTTTAAAAAATATAAATATAATATTATATTAAGAAAAGATAAAAATAGGCTCAAAAATGTCAAAGAACGATCGAAAAAAAGAAAAAACATAACATCTCAAAAATCGAAAATTTGAAAACAAATTTCATTTTTCTCAAATGTCGGCCAAGAAAAAGGAAGAAGTTAAACTTGATGATATTAAAAAGGAGGAGAACAGCGCCTCTGATTTAGACAATAAGACTGATGATGAAAAGAAGCAGGAAAAGAAAGATGCTGAGCAGCCAAAACAGCCAAAGAGACTGAAAACGTATGGCGAGATGACAAAAGCTTACTGGTATCAGTTCATCGACCCAAACGTGTGGAAGACTATGCCTATTTTCTTGCTGATCGGTGTAGCTTTCTGGTGTTTAGGCTTTATTCCAAACTACGAGAAGTGTATGCTATCCCAATCGATTTTCGCGATCATTGCGGGCGTCCTTCTTGGTGCAATTCCAATTGTTAAGCGCTGGGTCCACTCAGATTTCTGCAAACCAGGTGTAGGCTTCAGCAAAGCGATGTTTATGAGGCTCGCTGTCATTCTTTACGGCTTCAGGACCAAGCTTAACGACATTGCAACAGTTGGCTGGGGTGGCGCATGCGCAGCCATTTTCATGGTCGCTCTTACGTTCATGCTTGGCTCACTTTTCGGCATTGTGATCTTAAGGATGCGCAAGGAACAAGCTGAATTGCAATCTTGCGGCTTCTGCATCTGCGGCATTGCTGCTATTATGTCTTCTGCTGGTATTATCAACTCATCTAGTGAAGATATCTCCCTTGGATGCATATTAGTCATCGTTGGAGGATTCATTGACATCGTTGTCTATCCAGTTCTTTACACACAATACGAAAAATTGTTCCACAACGAGAAAGACTTCGGAATTGCTGCTGGTATATCTATCAAAGAGATTGCACATACAGTTTCCGTTGGTTTGAGCTGTTCTGAGACAGTTTCAAAATTCGCCATGATCGTTAAGATGTTTAAAGTCCTTCTTCTCCCTTTCCTCTTGATTATTATGGCCTTTGTACTTCCATACGTCAACAGAACCATGAATGCAGACAACATTGATAATGAAGAACAAAATACATGCTCTTACAAAGTTTTAGACTTCTTCAACAAAGTTTCAATTCCATGGTTCGCTTTCATCTTTATTATTACAACAATTATCAATAGCTACACTAATATCAGTGAAAAAGCTCACAAAATCTTGAATCACATCATTATTATTGCTCTTTCAACATCAATGTTCTGTGTAGGTATCACTACAGATCTCAAACAGCTCCTTAAGACTTCCGGTTGGAGGCCGCTTGTTCATGGTTTGATTCTTTATATATGGGTTTTCTTGTTTGGTTGGCTCTTAGAGTATCTTTTAATAAAAGATTAAATAATATTCTTATTCTCTCCAAAATACACAAATTATTTTTTTATTCAATTTTGTTCGTTTATGCCCTGATATATTCTGGGATACCATTTCACAGCCTATTGTTATTTGATTTCATATATTTAAATCCATTAAAATGTTGCGTACGAAAAATCCTTATGCAAAAGTGACTCTTTGACATGCAAAACTTTATTAAAGTTATAACATTACACATAATAACTATGTTGCTATGTGTTCCATAAGGTGCGTACACCAAAATCTCTTCTTTGTCAAAAATCCACCAGGTTAATGTTCTTGGTCTACTATCGTAAATGATTAGAATTGAACTAACATAGTAGGTAAACATGATAGTATACTATGCACTCTAATAACATGAGAGAAACTAAATCTTATTTATTTCATTTTCCTGTAGAATATTCGACATTAAATTTTACATCTTTGTTTCTCACTCGAGCTCAAGCATTATATCTTTTCATTCATAACAAAGGGGTTTTCATGCATAAAAACGGGTGTAAAATTCACAAATCTTGATATTCGAAATTGGACTAACCAAATTCATCGATATTGATAAAATTGCTCAAAAAGATGTGCAGGTAAAAATGGATTTTGTCACGTAAATTATTGCATGTCATATTTTAAAAAAATTACACGTCAAATTGTAAACAAAAAGACAAAAAAAAAAAAAATGGGGATCATGTCCGTTTAGACCCGTATAATGGTTAATGTCCTCATATGCTTATTCATTCATTTCAATGATCAAAGCAAATCAAAAATAAATCGAGTGTTTGAAATTTGCTGTTTAGATTTAGCACCATTAACCAAAACAGGATGAATCCGTCGAATAGTCTATGACCAAATTAAAATTCGATGCACGTTTAGAAATAGAGTTTTGTGAGTCCGTACGTTAAAGAAATCTCCAATGAACACTGAGGCGATCGAGGAAATTGTCTTTCAAGTGTTGCTGGGGAGGATGAACAAGAAGAAAAGGTACGCCAGGCCAATCACACCTAGCGAAATAATAAATTTATGCAAGTTAGCAAGAAATACGTTCTCAAAGGAGCCATCTCTACTCGATCTTGAAGGAGGACTCGTTATTGTAGGAGATCTTCACGGAAATATTGATGATTTGATTAGAATTTTCGAGAGATTACGATATCCGCCCGCCACTAGATATTTATTCCTCGGAGATTACGTGGATCGCGGCATATACGGCACAGAAGTTATGCTGCTTCTGTTTGCCCTTAAAGTCAAGTTCCCAGATTGCGTCTACCTCATACGCGGAAATCACGAATGCGCCGCCTTGACAAGCGTATATGGCTTCGAAAATGAGGTATTACAGAAATACAACAGCGATGTTTATGATGCTTTTATTCAAACATTTTATACTTTGCCGCTTTGCGCAGTTGTTGGTGAAAGAATCTTCTGCGTTCACGGTGGAATCTCTCCGGAGCTTGGAAATGTAGATGTTCTTAAGAATATTCCACGCCCAAAGGAGATCCCGCTCACTGGGTTAATATCTGACCTAGTTTGGAGTGATCCGGAATATTCCGTTGATACATTTGAGCCGAGCCACAGAGGATGCGGATATTTGTTTGGAGCAGAGGCCCTCAAAGAGTTTTTAGACAAAAATGAGTTCGATTTGCTTGTTAGATCTCATGAAATGTGTAAAGATGGAATTGCATGGCCATACGCTCCAGATGATAGCGCAGCTGATAGATGTATCACCATTTTTAGTAATAGCGATTACTGCGGCCGCGAAAATGACGCTGCTGTTATTTGCGTCACAGAAGGCCTTGCAGTATCTATAGAAATGTTTGAATGCGAGTTTGTTGAAAACAAGAAGAGGACAATTCTTTTGCCTTATTGGCTTTCCGACCTTATCGCTAAGAAAGACGCGCAAAGAGCGGAAAATGCAAAGGGAGCTGTGCCTCTCGCTGAGAATAGAAATGTTAATTATTCTAGATCTGCTAAACCTGTTACACCTAAGCAGTCTAATTGTTCTGTACGGAGAATGGAAACAGTCTCTGATTAAATATATTATTTATTGTGATCGGAAATTTCCATTTTTCGCTTGCTGCAACAGTTATTTTATAATATTTTTTGTAATTTAAATTTTGTATTTGTATTATTTTAGCAATAATCTCAAAGCAAAAATATGCGAGAAAAAAATGATATTTTAAACATACAAAATGCTTTGTCCGATTCTTAAGGCGTGCGAAGCGAATAAAACGCAGCCTGGAGCTTCGAAAAGTATTTTAACACAATTCATAGCAAATTTCGAGATAGATTCTGAAACTTTATCGAATTTACAAAGAGATCCAAAATTTCCAGATTTTCTGGGAATGATTTATGACATTTTACTTGAAAAACCATTTCCATCTCCTCATGAAGAAGAAATGCCGCAAGCTCAAATAACAATTCTCACGTTTTTAACTACGTTATGTTTAGGACATCCTGATCTACTATCGATAATTGCAACATATACACCTCTAGACAGACTAATCCTTATATTCTTTACAAGGAACGTATCAGGTGATACAGTTCTCGATCCACAACCATCGCATTTGTTATATCCAATTGAATTTTTAGCTGCAGTATCTCAATCTAGTCAGGTTTTACTTGTATCTACAGAATCTATTCATATGTTGTTTGCTGTGCTGATTTCTTTAGTAGAACATCCGCAATTATCTTCCTGGTGCATTTCAGCAATTGCTGGCTTTGCGCTGAATTCTACAACAGCACTAAGCTATTTAACATCAATGCCAAACATTTCTTCCTTCAAGAGAACAATTGCAACTTTATTAACTTCATCTGATCACAATGTAATGCTTGCATCTTTATGCTCCCTCTGTGCTATATTTAATCGTAGTGTTGATATAGAAACATCTATGAAAGTTGCTTTTTCAGCATTAATAACTCCGCCTTCTATTCCAATTGCAACGCAATTAGCATCATCAATCATTCTACAACTAGCACAGCATGCTCAAATCTCACAAGAAGATCAAGAAATCCTAATAAATACTGCGATTAAATCTTCTGGAATGAGATCTTTCATTTTATTGAGGCTTATTACTGAAATTGCCAGTAAGCCACAGTCAAAAATCTTTTTATTGCTTCAACAGCCCGATTTCTTTACAAAATATTTTAATTTCATTTTAAATTCAGAAGATAGCTTTGTAGCAATAGCTGCAACACACTTAATTCAGATAATATTCGAAGAAGCAAAACCTCCAATACTGAATGAATTGATAGAAACTCCATTTTTAACAGCATTAAAATTAATCATTAATAATACAAGAGAAGTCACAATTGATAAAGTATCATCAGTTCTACAGATCCTTCAGATCATAATAAAGAGCCAGGACGCATCAACTTACGTTCTCAAAATCCTGCAAACGAATGAAGACCAAATTTTCTTCGCTTTCCAGAGATGCATCGAAAACACTTTTTCTTTCGCCTCCCTTCACTTCTTTTTATTCTTATACAACACAGCACATTACTTCAACAACTGGCTGCCCAGATTACGTGAGTTAATCGTTGATTCGACATTCCCAGCATTACTTGTTCAGTGTTTATCTGTCTCGCAAAACAGAAGAGTAATTTCTGACTCGATTTACGCTCTTTCTGTTATTATCAGCGGAATTAAATCGAAGCCACCAAATCTCAATGACTCGCTGACTGATGCTATAATCAGCGGATTCTTGCTGATAAACAGGGAGTCGAAGAAAGAAAAATCGGAATCAATAATGAAATCAAGAGAATTACATCACGAATATCTACAGAAAATACGCGAACTAGAAGTGCAAAGAGACTTAAGCGAGCAAGAATTGTCCGAGCTCAAAGAAGTCTCTGAGATTTCGAAGTCGAAGAATGATTTCGCGCAGCAGAAAATAGATGACGTCACGAAACAGTTCGAGAATCTTAAACAACGCTATAATAAGAACAAAGAGAAACTGAAAAAAGCTGTCGAAGAACTGAAAAACTCAGACATAGAGCTACAAAATTTGTCAGAGCAACTACTACAGAGCGAGCAAGAATTGGAAAAGCAGAATAAAAAGATACAAAAACTGCAGTCAAAAGTCTCAGTTTACCAAGAAACAGAAGCCCAGTTCAGCCAGCTCTCTGAGACGCATGAACAGTCAGAAGAAAAACTGCAGACAACTGTTCAAAAACTGAGAGAATCTCAAGAAGAAATTGAACAACTGCAAACTAAACTGGCTGAAGAAAAGAAGAAGAAAGGCGTAGTTGATAAGCTGCTGCTTGAATCACAGCAGAGGACAGACATTCTTTCTAGTGACGTAGAGAAATCTAGAACTAAACTAAGAGATGCTCTAGATAAACTAGAAAAATGTCAACTAATTATTAAAACTAAATCTGAAAAAGAACTTAAAGATGCGGATGAAATGAAACGACTTAGAGAGGAATTAAATCAGCTGAAGAAGATGTTAGATAGTGTTAAAGCTGAAAATGAGCATTTCTCGGATTTGATTAATATTCAAAACTCAAGAATTGCGAATTTGAAGAAAGACAAGAGAGAGCTCATAGCTCTTTCTCAAATGATTCACAAAATTACTAACGGGCAAGTGAATATAGAAGCAGGCTTTTCTGAATTTTTGAATTAATTTTTTAAATTGTTTTGATTTTGTATTTTACTTCATTGTTTTTTCGAAGATATACTACATGTTAATTAATTACAATACGCTATTTCGATACACCCATAGGTCATGAATAGATAAGATATGGAATGGGTGTCTTCTTACATAGTTTTGTTGATATTTTCAAGATTTATATGAGATATGAATTTTTTCAAAACTTTTCTCGGAAAAATTTTCAATTTGCAAAGTCTTTATAAGAGCGATGAAACACATCATTGAACAGATAGTATCATAGCACATAGTTATTATCCCTATATTATTGGAAATATTTTCTTGTAATGTTGTTAATCATGAAGATAGTTAAGATTTAGTGAAGATTATGAAAATACTTAATGAAATATCAATTTATGATTAAACAATATTAAAATATGTATCACAAGTATTTTTTATATAGAACGACACTAGTAATATGCAATTGACTCAGAGATAATAATTTTTTCATTAAAAAAATATGTATTTAAGAAGTTTTATGTCTGTATAAGTCTCTAAAACTGAAAGACTATGAAGTAAAATCATTTTGTTTTATGAATGATGAAGACTTTGTATCCTTCCATCAAAGTCTTGAAGTCATTACAAATGGGGCATCATCAAATGATATAATTCAAGAAGCTAATACATATATTTCGACTTTGATGCATGATTACCCTGAGCATTTTTTAGTATTTTTTAAAAAATTATTAGACAATCAAAATGAGCCAATAAATCTCAAAAATCTCGCATGTATTCTACTTAAAAATTTCATTACATCAGCTGTTTCAAGCAATCTCATTCAATTTAAGGAATTTTGGAAAGGATTCGAATCAAATAACATTTGTTCGACAATAAAACAGCTATTAATCAACTGCATTATCAATAATTACGAGTTATTTGAAATATCATCACTTACTCTCGCTAAAATTGTCAAAATTGAAGGTGAAAATCTAGAATTAATACGAGGAATGCTAGATAACCAGCCTTTACACGCATTACCATTCATCATAGAGTTACTTAGAAGCGGATATTTTACAAATACACCAGAATTAGTTGAAATTTTGACAAATGTTTATCAAAACATTGCAAATGTTCTTAAAACAGATACAAACTTTGATTCACTCACTCAACTTATTAGAATTTACATTGATAAGTCAATAGATTTTGTGGCACAAATTATTTGGCGAGCTCCTTATTTATTGAAGACTACAACTTATTTACAAGAATATACACAACTAATATTCTCAAGATTCCAATTCTTTGACGAATCTACCATAACGAAATTTTTTGGATTAATTTCTTTAATGAGTGATAAGTTTTATGACCAATCAGAAGAATACATATCAACTGTTATACAAATAATTCTTTCTTGTCCGCAGGATTTTTTGATTCACGTTCTTGAATTAATACAAGAAATAATTAAAAATGAACACGAAATACTTCGTCGCTTCAATCCATCATATTTTCGTTCAGACATTAACTGTAGACCACCACCATTATATATAAGCGGAAAAGATAAGGAAGATTTCGTAAATCATGAAATTTGTCAAAAAATCATTGATGCTGGAATTCTTGTTAATACAATGCAATTATTAGACTCCACTAGTCTTGTTGATTACTTTGAATCAGATATTGGCTGGCAAATAAGAAGTTTATTAACGAACTTCATGAAATGCGTTCCAAACTGCATCGTATTGTTTCTAAATGATGCTCATGATAAATTTATGCAAAATGATTACATAGGAGCGATGAAAATTGTAAATTCAGTGTTGGATTCATATAATACGATAATAGCAAAAGATTTTATTACGAGTCACATGAATAATATATTTGGTGATGAAGATATTAGTGATTTTCATGTCCTTATCCTCAGATTTGACGTAATTAGAAAATCAATCAAAAAATATATAAAAGATTACTCAGAATTGCATCAAAACACTATTCCTTTCATCCATGACTTTATTTCTAACTTTGGGCAGCCAAATGATTCTCAAGTCTTTTATTCATGCTTAAGATTATTAAAAACTATTCCAAGAACATTAAAAATCGATCAAAAGAAGGAATTGTATCTGTTCATGAAAGATATTTTACTTCACACACGTGAGAATTCATCTTATCAAGTTTTAAGCTTGATTGATAAATTTTTCATAAAAATTACAACAAACGAATTCCCGCATGAACTATTGCTCGAGTTATTCGATTATATGATCAAACATCTCGAAAATATTAACCCAGAAATCGATTTTCCGATTGATAGAATCGAATCAACAACAAATGTAATTACGCACTATTTCACGCTATATATAGACCCATCCGTCGACATCAATATAAGATTGCCTAATTTCATGAACATCGCCGCAAAATTTTTAACAAATTTAGATGTGAATCTTTATGAAACGTTTTTACGCTCATTTAAGAGGCTAATAAGAATCTACAAGTACGATATTTTATCGCAAGTTGGGTTTATTCTAAATATGATAAAAAACGCGATTTCTTCGGAGAATCCACGATTAATTGGCATCGCAGTTGAAACACTGGGATATTTAGCGTGGTTCAATTATTCGAAGTTTAACGAGTATTTAATCGAAAACTCGGATTTAATGGCGCCATTTAGTGATCCAGAAGCGGAAATCAGTTTTGAAATCCAGAAACACTATATAACTGGTATTGGCCATATTCTATGCATGATTCAGTTCAAAGACGTCGCTGAACCGTATTTTTATAATTATACTCGAATTTGTTCGCAAGTCATCGACACCGATTTTGAAATAACCGATAATGATGAGAGATACATGTATATATCGAAATATTGCGCTATATTATCAACTTTAACAATGATTATCAAATCACAAGAGAAAATAAGAACTTTGATGTATGATCGAGAGTCCCTGCTATGGATGAAAAAGAATGTAATGAATTTAGTAAGAAAAAGATTCATTGAACAAGAAATTTATAATAATGATATTTTTGAATGTTTTTGCGAGTTCGTGGCAACACTATATGATTATAATAGAACTCAGACAGCTGATTTATATCAATCTCGTCTATTTAATAGATTTTATGATCTAATGCTTATTAAATGTGCTGATCAGGAAGTTTTAATTAAAGCACTCGGTATAAGGTCAGTCATAAAACCACAATAATTGTTATTTGTAAATTATAAAGATATTATTTTTAATTTTTTATCCTTTTCGTTGATATATACTAATTAGGTCCTATATTCCATGATTTGTGTATTAAAAAGTGCTTTTTAATTGAATAATAAACAACAATAATAATTTTAACTAAAAACAGAACAAAATGATGAATAATGGCCAAACATAATTCAAAGAGTTACGCCTGATGGGATTCCAGTCTTTTGTTTTCTTTTTCTTCGTGGAGATTTGCTTACGCCTGGTGGCAATGATATTTTAGCCTCCAGAAGCACTTGTGGAACTCTCTCATCTCCTTGGAGCACAAATTCTTTGAATTGCTGCGTAATGTAAATATCTGGAAGATTTGAAGACAATTTCTTTTGTTTAGATTCATAATATCGCGATTTATCGAATACCCTTGCAATACTCTTTTTGCATGGTTTAGCATTTGTCGAAAATCCGTAAGGTAGTTCATTCAAATCCATGAATCTTGGAGATATTCTTTGTTGTAGAGGCGGTAGTGTTTTCTTTAGCTGATCAATATAAGTGTCAACTGATTCGTTCATTGTTGCGCTTTGTTTTTCTGTAATATTTTGTCTTGTTAAAAAGAATTTGTGTATTTCTTCCTTTGGAGGAACATATCTGCGGCATAAGCTTTCTAGTTTAAGATCGTGTTCGATTTCTTCTTCTGTTCTTTTTGAATCTCCCATTCGATTCATAGCAACTCTATCGCGTGCTGTCTGAGGAACCCTCTTCTTGAACATATGGAGGTCACTAAAATCTATTTTTGGAACAAAATCTTCTTCGTCATCATATTGATACATTTTTTTTAGAAGATTTTTTAACTAACGTCTACAAATTTTTTGTAAAAAAGTGACAGCTATTTTTGACAACATCAAAAATAGCAATTGTATTTAATCTTCATTGTAGCATCTACTGGTCCTTGCAAAGCATTGTCATTAACTTTAATAAATATACCGACTTATGTTCTTGTCTAAAATTCACATGGTTAGTATTAATATTCAACTTATACTGATCTAGGTGATTGATACAAAATTAAACTACTAAATTAATTAACAAAATAGTATAGCATATACCCTAATAGTACGAGAGAGGTTGAATCTTATTTATTTGATTTTCTTCTTGAATATTCGAAATTATTGAAGGTAATCATTTGATATGATAGCATGTACTTATTTTCAGTTCTGCTCTAAGAAAAATCTCAAAAGATCATATTGCTGTAGATTCGTGGCTAATTCAATGGAGATTATATAATCAAAATGTCATTGAATTTGATTTGCTGAATTTACTCAGAATTTTACTTGTGGAATTGAAATTTATAATTGCTGAACTCTGTTTCCTCTGATATGAATTTGAATTGAAAAAATACAAATGTAAGATCGGATTTAAACTAGATATATTAAACAATTTAATAAAAACAAGATTAAAGAAATTATATTTTTGTTGGTTTCATTGATGTTGATGCACGAAGAGTGACTTTGCTGACTTTCACGCGTGAACTTGATTTATCTGGCTTGAAAGAACTGACTCTTGCAGGTATTTGCAGCTCTGGCTTCTTAGTAATAGAACCAGATGAATCCTTCTTAGCCAGTTTCGATTTTTTAGGTGGATTTCTTGGTGACTCGTCGATCATTTTTTCGATGCCTTTCATTGCTGTTTCTTTCATAGTTGTCTCAATATTCTCCTTTTCCTGCTCTTTCTCCATTTGTTCTTCCCTCTGTATTTCCTTCGCCTGCTCATAAAGACCTTGCAACTTCAAGAGAAGTTCGTGGCGCTCAATTTTTAACCTCGTGATTTGCTCAGTAACTAACGCAGTCGAGTCAATTCTTTTATCCTCGGCAAATCTTAGTCTATTTTCCATTGCTCTTAGAGTTTGACCAACTGACTGACGTTCTCTCATCATTGCTCTCTCACTAGACTCGTATTCTGTGCGCATATCATTGTATTCATCAATTGCTTTTCTTCTGTTATCTAAAATTTTCTGATATTCTTCTTTCAGATCTTCGAGCCGATTTTTCGCGTCTTCTATTGATTTCGCGCGTTCCACCTGCAAGTTTGCAAACAAATCTGCACTTGCATCATACTCGTTCTTAAGCATTTGATTTTCATCACGTTGGTTTGAGAGTTCTTCACGCATTTTGTTTAAAACTTTTTCATCATCACCAAGTTTTTCGATTGTTTTCTGTGCTATTGATGCAACCGATGTGTATTCAACAACCTTGCTGTATTCTATAACAGACTTAAGATGAGAAAATGCCTTATAGCTGAAATTGTTGTACTGAAGATCCATTTCTGGCAGACGTTTTTTAGATTGAAGAATTTCGATAAATGTTTCAGCACTTCTATCTTTTAATTCGCAATTTCTTAGGCTAATGAACTGAAGACGCTGATTTTCTGACAAAGCTTGAGCGAGAGGAACACCTGTCTTATCTGTCACAGAATTTCCGGCCATATAAAACTTTTGAAGGTTGTGAGAAGCTCTGATGTAATTAGAAATACTTTTCACGCATTTATCTGTAATAAAAGTGTCTGATATATTCAGTGAAATGTAGCTATCATTGTCTTTGACCGTGTGGAGGAATTCTATCATGCATTCGTCTTTCAGTGGGTTGCCAGAGATGTTAAATGATTTGACGTTTTTAATCATTCTGACAAAATTTGTCAAGACGTCTTTTGCAGTACCATTTAGTTTATTATAAGCTATGGAAAGATCTTCAACATGGCAATCAATCTGCATGGCTCCGAGAAGCTTTGTCAGTCCTTTAACTGTTAACACATTATGAGATAAATCTAAAACGCGCAGTGTTGTGTTATGCATCAACTGTTTCGATAGAATAGAAATTCCTTGATCACCAATTTCATTTTTCGAAATATTTAAACTCTCTATTGCTCCTAAGCATCCTGCAGCTTTAAACAGCTTTGTGCATCCTTTTGTAGCTATTTTATTGTCCGAAAGATTGAGAACACGCAATGATTCATTTTTATGCATCGTTTCTCCTAAATGTACACATTCTTCTGCACCAAAACCGTAATATGATAGATTCATATGTGTCAATGTTTGGTTTTCTCCTATAGAATCTGCTAAATTTTGTGCTCCAATTATTCCAATTTTGTTTCTGTTAACTCCATCTATTGCACTCATGTCTATGCGTTGTAGATGGCAATTTGAGCCTAATGATTTCATCAATGCCGCTGATCCTTTTGATCCAATTAAATTCGATCTTAAATCGATTTCGATAACCTGTGGATCTGAAGCTAAGTAATCCGCTAATGCGATTGCACCCTTGTCTTCAATGTGATTCATTGACAAATCTATGATGAAAATGTGATCTAACGTATAAAAAAAACTTACTGCACGCACAAAACCAGTCGCACCTAAATTAAAAGAGCCCAATTGAACTGTTTTTGTATGAAAAGCGTCAAGAAACTTTTTTGTAAAATTATCGCATGATTCATCTTTCATTTCTATGTCTAATTCTTCACATTTTCGAATATATATGTCACGTACATTGTATTCATTTAACTCATATCGTGATATAGGCATTACTGTTAAAGATCGAGATTTTTCTTCGCTATCTTCGCCATTGTATGACCTAATAAGACCAGATTTAGCCATTCTAGCCGATAGAATGTTCTGCAGCTTGGTATCTATTGATCTGCGCTGCGTATTTTTGATAAATTTTTTCATTAAAAAATTTGATTTATTTTGTTGGTGTAAATCGATAAATCAACCATAAACATGATGTTTTTTTAATATTATTTTGAATTAAAAGTCGTTTTTAAAAAATAAGGAATAAAAATCAAAAATTCCATATTTTTTGGATGTTTTAACATATAATAATAATAAAAATTCACTAAAACTTGATTTCTATTATATCAAAAATAAAAATCGAAAATTTTGTGTTTTTTGGATGTTTTATTATATAACTAATCTATAAATCAGCAAAAACTTGATTTTTATTATACCAAAAATAAAAATCGAAAATTTTGTGTTTATTGATTATTTCAATGTATAATAAATATAAAAATCAACAAAAACTTGATTTCTATATTACCAAAAACAAAAATCAAAAATTTCATGTTTTTTAGGTGTTTTAGGATATGATAAATATATATTTCAACAAAAACTTGATTTTTATAATAACTAAAATTAAAAACCGCTTTCTTCAATAATGGATCCAGCTGATGATGTGGTTCATGAAAGTGCTCAATCACAGCCCCAGCCACTTGAGTTGAAGATACACTCTCTCGCTGATGTTGAGATTGAGCCTGAATACGCGACTATCGTCGAACTCCAAGATAGACTTGATGTTCTTGAAGAAGAGGGCATAAAAGATCTCGCAGACTGGATAAGTACGAATTTCAAATACCAAGAGCATTTTAATATTGTCGCTTCCGAATTAAATATTTATGCAAAAATTAGAATCAAAAAATTACAAATATATTCACAGCTAGCACATCAACTGTCGATACAAATACCAGATTTCAAGTATCATTTATATCTTAAATCGCACGGAAGATTATTGCGTTCGCTTTACAAGAAAGCAATCTTTTCTGACAAAGAAATGCAGGATAAACTCATCAGGATGCCTCAGCAGGTCGGTTTCTTCCTGCCAGATGAGAAAATTCTTCCACCACAAAAAGTTGTTAAACAATATTTTCCAATCAAACAATGGGATACTCTCAAAGCCAACAATTGGGAGCTGTTTTCTCAGCTTATCGGATATGGTTATGAGAAAAACACTCCAAGCTACTACTTAAAATACGATAAAGTTGATCAAATCCTTGAAGTCATCAAACAAAATCCAGATTTCGTGAAATCTAATTTGCAGGACTCCATGTTCTCCGAATTCGTTGAGAAAGGAGACAAATACTCAGTTGTTGTCAAGCAAAATCGTCCGATGGCGCCTCTCGCTTTTGCGGCATACTACGGAAGTGTCCAATGTGTCAAAGCATTGATTGAGAATGGTGCGGAAATTGACAAGAATGCAGTAGCTAAGACATCTTGCGGTGGAAGTCTTGAGATTTACGAATTACTTAAAGAGCGAGGCGCTGATTTCAGTCGAGGTCTATATCCAGCTCTTAATTTCCGTCAGCACAAGCTATTCGACAGACTTGTAGCTGATTACGGACTTAATCCGATGCCGATAATCGACTGCGCAGGCAGTGGAAGCCTCAGACAGATCATGTTCTGCATCCAGAACGGCACAGATATCAACTATCCGTCCGATAACCACGGAACAGGCCTCATTGAAGCAGCATACAGAGGAAATTACGCAACTTGCCAATATTTGCTTAACCACGGCGCGGATGTCAACAGAACAATGGGCTACAAGGTCTCCAAAGACAACCCAACGATTATACCTACAAAAGAAACAGCTTTAGTTCGCGCTACAAAAATCGGCGACGTAGAAATCATGAAATTACTGATTTCCAAAGGCGCCTCTTTCGATTGCAGATACAAAGACTCCACTCTTCTCGAGCTCTGTGCCCAGAAAGGCCGCGAAGACGCAGCGAAGATTCTGCTGCACAGAGATTATGATGTTTCCAAAGAACCTGAAGAGAAAAAGGTGGATATCCTTCGCTCAGTCGTCCGCACACAGAACACAGAGATGGTCAAGATCCTCGCAGAATACGGCCTCAAGCCTGTGGATGGACCCGAGACAACTAAGACATACGTGCAGCTCGCGCTTGAAGATCCGGATCCTGATCCATTATTAATCAAGACTTTAACAATGAATGGCGCGTCTCCTAATGCTGCACCAGCAGGTAAGTGCGTTCCTCCTATTTTCACAGCCATCCGCAAGAAGAAGACTGAAGTTGTCAGGGCGTTGATAGAAGCGGGAGCAAGACTCGATGTCACAGTAGATAACGACAACGCGTTGGACTGCGCGATCAAGCAGAAAGCACAAGACATCATTGACATTTTGAGGGACCAAGGACTGACTGAGACACCGAAAGCTCCACCGCAGCAGAGACAGCAGAAGCAGATGAAGAAGAGAGATCAAACAGCTCCTCATCCACCAGCACCATTCAACTATAATGGGCCGCATTATCCAGAGCAGATGCCGAAAGCTCTCATTAACGAAATGACAGAGAAAGACGCATTAACTAAAATGGCTACTGGAGGAATGCAGCGCTCTGATAAAGATGCGGATGGAAGGTCACCACTACACATGGCAGCAATGCTTGGCTATGAAGAGCTGGCTGACAAACTGATAAAGAACCGCTTCGATGTCAACGCGAGAGACAAATTTGGAGAAACTCCTCTCCATTTGGCTCTAATTTTCGGACATGATAAGATTGCGGAATCCCTCATCAATAGGAGACCACTTATCGACCAAAAGGATGAATTGGAAAGAGCACCGATCCACATTGCGGTGAAAAATGATAATGTGGAAATTGCGAAACTGCTGATTAAGAATGGATGCAATGTAAACGCGGCTTCAAAGCATGTGTCTACACCATTAACACTAGCAGTTTCTCAGGACATGAGAAATGTTCTTCAAAGAGCTGGCGGCGTGTAAGTATAATAAAATGTTGATTTTTTCGAAATTTAATTTTCTATTTTTCATCAATATTTTTATAAATAATTTGTGTTATAGCTTCCACTCGATCTATAGGATAATATTTTAAAATATAATATCTCTATTTTGAAGTCGTGAGATGAATTTTATCGAAAAAAATTATTATGCACATATATTTCCATGAATACATGATAGTAAAGTATATTATATCTTATAGAGTAATGTTTGTAAATATGATGGTTTAGTTTTGATGCTATTAGTAGATATTTATCAAAATAAAAAATTCAATTAAATGAATGATAAAATACTGAATTTTGGGCTATTTATGTGAATAATATAAAGAAACATTAAGAATATAAGTTTTAATTTTGATTGTTTGAAAATATATGAATTATGTACTAACTATGTTGAGAAATGCGATTTGTAGGTGAGTCTGATATGAATATTATCTCATTTTGTCCGAAATTAATGAAATAATTTTTGAAAAAATTATTAAAGCCATTTTCGATGTGAAAATTCGAAAAATAAGATGCATACAGTATTATATAAGCACTTTTAGAGCATTTTCATCCTTACACGTTTATAAAAAATGACTGCAGCGGGGCGCAGGGTTTGTAACCATTGCGGGTTCCGCTACACTATAGAAAAAGTTATTGGTGAAGGTGCGTTTGGCACAGTTTATCTCATTTATAGCCTCGAAACTGGCGAACGCGTCGCTTTAAAGAAAATTTGTGAAGATACAAGATATAAATCACGAGAATTAGAAACATTGCAGTCAATTCATCATCCAAATTGTCTAACTCTCATCCATCACTTCATTAGCGAGTCACAATCTACAAAAATGCTTTATTTAAATCTCGTAACAGAGTATGTACCTGAAAACTTGGCTGGTGTTGAGCGCCAATACTTGGCTGTTGGTCAAACACTGCCAACTTTCCTGGTAAAACTCATATCTTACCAATTATTAAGAGTGTTAGCATATTTACATGCGAAAAAGATATGTCATCGCGATATTAAACCGCTGAATATACTTCTGCACCCGTCCAACTGTCATTTAAAGCTCTGTGATTTCGGATCGGCGAAATTTATAAAAACTAACGAACAAAGCATTTCATATATTACGTCAAGGCCATATCGAGCACCGGAGCTTATACTTGGTGCATCACATTACGATGGTGCAATTGACATTTGGTCAGCTGGTTGTGTGATAGCTGAGATGTTACTCGGCCAGCCTTTGTTTAATGGAGAAAGTAATCCGGAGCAGTTGCTCGCTATCATCCATATACTTGGTTCCCCATCTCATTCACAGCTGGTAGCCATGAATCCACAGTGTGCGCAATTCGATCTTCCTTCATTACCTCCTTTGGCATGGAAGAACGCGTTTAGAGCATCTACAGACCCCCTCGCAGTTGATCTGGTGTCTAAACTGTGTGTGTATAATCCACAGAACAGACTTAAAGGATACGTTGCTCTTCTTCATCCTTTCTTCGACGAACTTAGAGATCCGAACTGCTCGCTTCCAAACGGAAAAGAGCTGCCACCACTTTTTGACTTTACTCAAGAAGAAATTTCTTTCATCGGACAAGACTTAATCAAGCAGTTGATCCCTAAGCATCTGCAGACAGAGCAGCCAAACCTTGATCAAATTGAGCCACCAGTAAGCGAATTAGTTTGTTTTGAAGAAGATGGAAATGATGAAGAAGAAGCTGCAGAGGAAGAATAAATTGTTGTTTAATTTTACTGAATTAAATGTTATTTCTACAAAAATAACCTGCAAAATACATACAAAATTATCCAAACAATATTGAAACAGTATTTAATAACAACACATATTATCTAAAAGACCGTTTCGCTTGGCCTGAAAGGAGACTGTGGGATTTCGAAGCCAGCTTTAACGTTAGTATTAATGAATGTCATATTTCTTCTAACGGAGTGAACTGATTTCCTCCATTCGGATTTCATGACGGACCTCTGGTTATTCTTAGAAAGATCAAGGTTGCCGAAATAGCGCATTTTCAAAATATTTCCAACGGTTGATCTGGCTCTAGGATCGATTTTCAAGCATTTCTGGATGATATCTTTGAGGTTTGTGTCTTCTACGTTGTCAATGTTATAGTCACAGTTCTTGATTTTCTCTTTCAAGAACTTCATATCTCGAGATTCAAACGGCAAGGAGCGCGTTGCCATGAAAAACAGGATGCAACCCAATGACCATATATCTGATGACATTTCGTCGTAGTCATTTAAGTCTAAAACTTCAGGAGGCAAGAAATAATTCATCATTTTGAAGCACATTCCGCTGAAGTTCTGTGGATCCTGGACTATATGTTTCAGTCCGAGGAAATTGATCTTGATCTTGCCTCGTTCATCAATCAAAAAGTTATTTAAAGTAAAATCGCTAATAGCAACGTTGTTGTCATGACAAGTCTTGACACTTGTTACAACATCGAGGATTAGATTTTTAAGAGCTTCCTTTGAAAGACTAGTGTTTTCATTGATTAATTGTTCGAGATTTGAAGGACAATATTCCATTCTCAAGTAGACAAAGTTATTGAACATATAATACTGATAAACCTTCACTAAATGAGGGTTTGATATGGCAGTTATATTATCAAGGTCTTTTTCTTTGAAGATGTAGCTAGGATATTTTTTAATGACAAATCTCTGCATAAGCTGAGTAGAGTAAACAAGGTATACGAGTCCATTTGAGCCCCTAGCAAGGACTTTCTCGAACTCTATTCCATTGCGAGTGAAAAATTCCAGTTCTCTATAATTCATCAAAAAAAAATATGGAATTTACTTTTTCCTTAACTTTATATTCTTCGTCATTCGATCAAGCAGATGTTCCTAATCATATTATAATGGATTAAATTTTTTTGAATTTGTTGTCAAAATTATAAACGATCCAATTAGCATGAAATATATAGTAAATTGTAATATTTCGATTTTCTAGTAGAATAAATTGAGAGCATTATTTTTATTTCAGAAGATTATTTAGATTTGAAAAGAAGTTATTTCAATGACTTCAAAAAATCTTTTAGACAATATGATATTTAGTAATAATGCATGGGAAATTAGCAATTTTTTGACTAATCACTTTTCAGGGAAACCACATATTGTAATTGTGAGTTTTCAAAATGTAAATAAAATTTATGCGTAAAACTGTTAATATCATACTATCGAATCTGGGTGAAAATATCGTTGGTATAGAAATGATAAATTCAAAGAAAGACAAAGAACAATTTTTGTATTGTTTACAAAATATGAATTCGAATAATTGGCTGAGCTCTATGAAATAGTCACGGCTTATTGAATGAAGTCTCTGAAATTATTTAACAACGAAGCATTTTATTGGATTGGTTTATGCTGCAAATCGACCTGGATACAGTTCAACAATGGATTGCTACGCTTTTTTATCTGATCAATTTTTTTTATCCAGATTCCTTCTGAAATTTATGGATTCTGCGACTTAAAATATCCTGAGAGTATAATGTTGTATATATAGATATGAATGCATATATTTTTATGAAAAAATGTGCGTAAATCTGTATCCGTAAGACAGTTTTAAGATCTAAGAATTGACATTCCGTGTGTTATAACCAATTATCAAGCTATTAACCTAAAAACTAGTACAGATATATCAGAAAGTTGGGCAACCAACTTCCATATAAATGATTTTAAACAATACAAATAGATTGTAATGGCAACGAAATCCATTATTCTCAAAGTTAACTCATATAAAACGCTTCGGATAACCATTTCAACTTTTTAGGCTGCGTCACTTTTTGTATAAAAATTTTGGATTTGTCACTTTTCGAGGCTAACATTATATGTCAGATTATATGTCACTTTTTCGTTCCTGATTAATTTTACAAATACCCTGCTGTTGAGATTTTTTGATTTATGTTGTTGTCTTTTGTTGCGATTCTAAGTCATATAAATAGATTGTAATGATATTAAAATCCATCATACTTTACTCTATCATACAAAAAACGCTATAGATAACCTATTTTTACAGCAAATACATTTTTGGTATTGTCACTTTTTCGTGACTGATTAATTTTACAAATACCCTGTTGTTGAGATTCAAAAAAAAAAATTTTTTTTTAGCTGTTTTTTGCTACGATTCTAAGTCGTATAAATAGATTGTAATGGCATCAAAATCCATCATACTTTAGTCTATCATACAAAAAAACGCTTCAGATAACTTATTTTCACAGCAAATACATTTTTGGTATTGTCATTTTTTGATTTTTTTTTTTGAAATGTCACTTTTATTAAAATTTGTAGCGTCACTTTTGATATAAAATATTAAAACGTGACAATGTAAACTTGTTCATTAGATTTTAATATTTATCTCTTTTGTTGTCATTTGTTGCGATTTTTAAAATGTTTTAGTCAAAAATTAGATGGATTTTCCGACCCTGATTCAAGAATTCAAGAATTCGGGCCAAAATTTCGAGGAAGCCGAGAAGACACTGAGGTCTCTGGCTCTTAGTGAACCGGATGTATTCATCACCAATCTTCTTTCAGTAATTACTTCATCTCAAGATAAATCAATGCAAATGGCGGCTACAAATATGCTTACAATACCGATAAAGAGGAACAATGACGAAGTGTTTAACAGAGTCGATCCTAGAAACATCGCAGAACAAACTAGACTTGAAATGAAAAATATATTAGTCCAAATGCTAAGTTTTCCTGATGATTTATCGCGATTATCCAGTGAAGTACTTGTTTTTTATTTTGAAAATGATATGAATCTCAATAATATGATTAATCTCGAATTAATTTCAATGATTCAACCTGAAAATGCTTCGATTATTACTATAAACTTCCTTAAAACTATAATGAATTTATCGGCTTATGGTTTTTTCCTTCCTGACGTAGCTTATCAGAGCTTAACACAAATTTTCGAATATGCGTCAAATGTTGAGACACCAGATGAATATAAAAGTGTTTTAATTTCAATTTTCATGCGAATAATATCGAGAATGATACCAATTACAGATTTGAATGAATTCTTGTTCAATATCATACAATGGGTTTGGATGGTTACACCTGCAGCCCCTAAAGAAGGATTTGAATTCATTAAATACGCAATGAGCACAAAATACCAACTTGTCACACAAATTCCAAATTTTGCCGAGCAGGTTTATTCCTGTGTCAATAGTGATAAACCAGATATTCGTATGGGAGCTATCTCACTCTTAGGCGTCCGATTTTTTGTCGCAATGGAAGACAAATACGAACCAGTTAATTTTTTAGTTGACCAGAATCTTTCTGGCGTTTTACAGCTTTTAATAGACATAATCAGCTCAGATGAATCCGAGGCAATTGTAGCCGCTGACACACTGATTGCTACTTCTAGGATTTCTCTCTCTTCCATCGTCATCAATTCGCCCGATGAAATTCGCGAATATCTGTTGAGCTTCGCTCTGGAAAAAATCGGATCTCAAAGAGTTGGCGAAAGAGATGCAAGTGTCATCGTGCTCACAAACCTTCTTTATGCATCGGACGAAAAGACAAGCGCAATCAAGCCGTATTTGCCTGATTATATCATGCAAGCGATAAATGATTCGACGCCAAGAATCTTGATTCTCGGTTTTTACCTTTTGCAGTCTCTCGCCGCTCTTGCTGATTTCGTTGTATTAGACCAGATGGTGGAGTGCGTCGTTGGCTGCATAAACGCTGACATAGAAGGTGTCAGCAATGAAGTTATTGACTGCTTATTCCAAATTCTCCACAAATGCTCAGATGAAGCTAAAATTGGCTCGATATCTGCTGTTTTCGAGCACGTGATGGAAATGCAAGATGATGATGACAAGGCAGAGTATTTGAGGACTCTCACTTCAATGGTTTTAAAGCTCGATAAGACTGTTGCTGTTATGTTATTACCTCAAGCACTGGAAATCGCTGTAGCTTGTCTCCAAAGCGAATCTGTTCCTACATATGCATCATCAACTGTTGGATTTGCCGCTGCTTTGTATTCGCAGTCGGAAGAATTGGCTGTTGAAAGTTATGTTGAGTTCCTGCAGATTGGAATTTCTCTCGTTCAAGCAGACATGATTGCAGATGGTGCAGCGATATTTACTTCATTGTTGAAGACAACGAGTGACCCGCAAGTCACTGAATACGCGCAGTCACTGATAAGAGAGAAGCTAAACAGTGTTTCAAACAGCGAAGAACTTACAGCAATGCTCAAACTATGCATTGCATCAGCTAAAACCATCGAAGATCCATCACTGCTCGAAAACATTCTGTTGACTTCTGTGCAATTTGCAGCTTCACCAGACACTGATGAAAATGTCAAAGACACAGTTTTCCACTTAATATTGACAGCATATGAGAAGTCGAAAGATCTGATATACGGGCACCTCGCTCAGATCTACGAGACTATATTTATTATATGGAAATATCCTCTAAATGTTAACGCACGCTTGAACACAATGTCGCGCGAAAGCATCCCATACTGTAACGAGAAATCGCCTGTGATACAAAAGCTTGTTTTAGGAGTTTTGTATCATGTTGATGATAATATTTTAAGGGGACAGGAAACAGGAAGTTTCATCATCCAAATATGTGAAGCTGTGCACAGATGCGTTGATGATCCACTGTTTGCCTTGACTTGCATTGCAAATAAAGTCGAAAACTTGAGGAAGATTGTCCCTAATGACGCTTTCGAAAAGATTTGCTCATATCTACCACAGCAATAATTTATATAGATTTAAATATTTTGTTTTGTTTTCTTTTGATTAAATAATAATTGCGAAATCTTTCTAGCATTTCTCATATATATATCCTGGAACAACCAGAATTATCTTATAGATTGTTTTTTCTTATAGTTTTGATATCTTAGACAAAATTTATTTTTGTTAATTATTTTTTTAGCAAAATTTTTCAATGTTCCAATCTGCAGCCTACAGCCAGGTATTGTTACAATGAACAACCTTCAGGTTAATTGCACCTCCAAGAAGGATAAAATCGGGTGCCGCCTCGTTATCCACTTATCAAAAGATGAAGCAGCATTCATGGCATGACAGGTCAAGTCAAATCTCCCACAGATGGACCTGTACTAGTTCATCTCAAAGCCAAAGGAGACAAATTCAAAATACTACACAGACAGCATTGATGCTCCACTGCTTTCTACATGCGCCTATTAAGCAATCCATTATTTGTTTTATTTGTTTGTTATGTATTTAATTCTCTTCATTTTTAATTTTTATATTCTATGTATATAACAAAAATATCATTAAAACTTCATATGTTTCTAATAATTGTATATACATCATATTGGAAAAAGAGTTAATTTTGTACTTTAAATCGGCTTTATCTTGCTATGTAATGACTTTCACTACTCATTGCAACGTAATATAATATTATAATATGTTTCCATACATATATTAATCATATCAACGTTTTATTATATAAACAAATAAATATACAAATATTAATTAAGAGTTATGATTTCGATTTCTGGTTTTTGTTCAGGAGGTAGAACTCTAGTTAGGAATTGATATTCAGGTGATTCTTTTCCGTATATTTCCAGATGGTTGTAAAATGCCTTTGTCAATTTCTCTTCCAAGAATTCATTCAACTCTTCTGAATCAGGAGGCAAGTTCATGGCAAAGCATGTCAATGCTCCAGCCATTGCCTTGTTTTGTGGCGACATGTTTTGCTGGTCTGCTGATGGAATATTGTCAATGCACATCTTAAGTATCGTCTTGAAACGTTTAACAGCAAAATCAGTTCCGAGCATTGCGCAAAATCTTACTATAGTATAAGCATCTTCTGGGCGAACGGCAGATGAAAGAGTGTCAACCAAAACTTGGTCTTCGAACTCTGTCATATATGGATAGATCGGATTCAAAATGGTGAAAACGCTCTTCAAATATTGATTGTCTGAATTTTCTCTGATGATTGTTGGTAGATTTGCGAATTCTTTGAAGAAAACATCAATTGTTGGAATGAAATCTGGTAATGATGAATCATTTTCAAGATTTTCTTCTCCAGTAAATACTTTGAAAGCTCTTCCTAATATACTGATTGCGTTTTGTCTTATTTCTTCTTCTGGATTGAAAACATGTTGAACGAAATATCTAGACAAAGACTGGCAAGCACGTATATCATCATCAGATGTCCTGGAAGCAAGATTTTTCATGGCATCGTATCTGAATGATGGGAATGATTCGAATAATGAAGAGATAATCTCAGGATTGTTTGAACATATTTTATTGAGCTGAGGTTTAAGTTCTGCAAACATGCTGCTTGGATTTGCTTTTGTTATTGTTATAAAGTTCTCTGGGGTGATTAAATTTCTATTTAACATCTCAATAGCAAGTTTGAAGAAAGGTTTTCTGTTCGAATAAGTCATAACGATTGATTCTGCGTATTGTGCAAGTAAATCTTGTTTCACATTATGCATATATTTTTCCATGATTTCGAATATGTCTCCGATGTAAAGGCTCGTCTTATATGTTGTTGCCATTCCTTCGGCTTTCGCGTAACTTTTATCGAAAAAGTCTTCTATGTAATTGTAGAATTGCTTGCACTTATAATAATTAAGTTTCATGTAATAATTGATTAGCTTAAGATAGTTCTTCATATTCATTCGATTTTCAATGAAACGGTGGAGACTTTTGATAATTTCGCCGTAAAACAGGAAAACTTTTTCATCATTATACAAATTTCCAGTGAAACTAATAATGAAATTATCGAGTTCAGTTAAAACTTCATCTTGTGTCATGTAAACATAGATTTCAATAATATCTTGTGTGTGCTCGTCGATGATTGTCATAATATTTTCATGACTTGAGTTTGCATCATTTAATACAGACTTTAAGAATATTCTTGGCAAATCTTTGTAGTCTGCGTGCAAGAAAATATGGAAGAAGAAGTTCATCTTCATCTTGAAATCGGTGACTGTGTTCATATATTTCAAGAATATCTTTGAGAAAGCAAACTGCGAATACAAAAACAATTCGTTCATTTTTTCGATGTTTTTGCGAGTTTTTTGCGGAATGTAGTTTTTAAGTGTTTCGAATTCTATCAAATTTCCATCTTTATCTGTGCAAACGAAATCTTCCTTCATATACACAAGAAGATAAGCATTGCAGTTCTCTATTGATCCTTTGGCTGCTGCTCTGTTTAAAACGTAATCTTGCTCGACTCTTGAAACTTCTGAATCATTGAACTCCACCCAGCCTTGTTTCATTCTGATGTAGCTGATGTAGTGGCCGCTGTCTGCATTGCCACTATGCATTATAATGCCGTGGAGTTTGTATATTTCCTGGTGTGATTTATTTGTTTCGTAGTCTTCTAATAGAGGTGCTATGTTAATTTTTAGTGAGATGTCGAATTTGTCGTTGATTTTGTCCCTTCTTCCGTTTCTTGTGTTAAATTCGAACCTTCTTAGCTGCAACATAAGAATTGGTGGTATCTGTTTCAGTCTTGTTATATGCTTCGCGTCGATTTTTGTTCCATCGATTTCGTATTGATTGTCACCTGTTAACATTCCAGGAGATAACAAACCATTTAAAGAAGCCTCCATGTTTGAGAAACTTCTGACTTGCAATGACATTGTCGTGAAATCTTCTTGAATACGCTTGAGGACTTTCTCACTGAGGTCTTTGACCGTCCAAACACTAGATCCTTTGAATGTTATCTGCATTTCTTGTGGCAAAGAGTCGATGAAAATTGTAACGAATTCGCTTGCATCTTGTTGATCTCTTACGTTTATCTTTTGGTTATTCCATCCATTCCATTCGTCGAGGAATGGCTTGGGGTCTGCATATCTCTGCTCTGATAGCAAAAGCTCAGCAATCAAATATTGGAATTTTTTCATGGCAGAATCTTTGAATTCGGTTGTCAATATTTGATACGTGAACAATGGGATGTGGAACAGCTGCTGTATTACAGCATTAAAGAAGCATGTTGATCCTAAGTTAAGCATGCCGACTTGTCTGGATGAATTCTGTGAAAATAAAGTGCAATCATAATTAAATCTTTCGATTTTGAGTTGAACGAGTTTTTGACAGAACTCTTCAACTGTTTTCGCATAAACTTCTCTTTCATCCGCGACTTCCGTTATCATATCGAAGATCTGCTGCTTGAACTCCATGTTGTCCATCGTCAGCATGTGATGGAACAAAAAGTTAATAGTATCTTCATTGTCAACAATGTCAGAAATTTCTGCGAGTTTCTTGAACATTTCTACTCCAGCAGAAATATTATTAAAGTCATCAGCCTGCATCAACTTCAAACAGATATGCAAATATTCTTCTTTTCCAAATGATTCGCCAATTTTCGCGTTCCTAAGGATATTAATAACAAACTTGTTGACAACTTTATCCTCCAAAATGTTGTCTTTCACTAATTCGAAAATTGCGCCCATTATATCTATTTTCTGCAATAATTTGTTGAAAGGCTCGTTGATCTCATTATTCATGTTTTCTAAAACTTGCTCCACAAAACCAATATTTTCTTCCATTAGATCTGAAACTCTGTCTGGGAAACAAGCAGCGAGTTTAATGAATATCTTGATTATTCCGATTTTAATGTCATCATTGGAATCATTATCAATGTAAACAGGCATTAAATGTGTCACAATACTGTCTACGTTTTTGATTTTGTTAGGGCTCATGTATTCGCTTAATATCGCTACAATTCCTTGTTTCATTTCCGCTGATGATTTAACTTCAAGGAATTCGATTAGTTTCTGTATGATTTCACCGCTATCCTCAAACAATTCTTCTCTTTGTGATAATGGAAGTCTTTGAATTGCTTCTAAAACATAATTCACGAATGAAATAGATTGTGCGCTATTTAATAACTTCAACAAGCCCTCTCTGTCTGCTAGTGTCTCCATGATACTCGTAGAAGTTGGCAGCAAGTTCAATAATGAAATAACATTATTATTGTCTTCTTCATTTAAATTTCCTTCATTAACAATTTTCAAATATTTGTCTGTTATATTTTCTTTGAGTAAATCTAGAACAGGATGATTCATTACTTTTCCTCCCAATGAATAATGAAGAGTATCGCAGTGTATAACATCACCATCTTTGATATTTTTAGATTTCACGGAATCCGAATATCCCCATCCTAGTAATTCAACCTGCTGCTCGAAAACTGCGCTCGCTTGTTCTTTTAATGACATGAAATCCTCGTCAGGAAGAATTTCCGCTTCTCGCTCTTTATTGTGGAGTTCGAATGTAACGTGTACAACTGATTTGCAGAAGTGCGGCACCATGTTGTATTTAACATATTTGACTGTAGTTGTCAAATCAGTGAAAAAAGATTTGATGATTGGAATGATTTTGATTAACTTTGTCTGATCTTCTTTTAGATATTTCAGGACTTGGAGCCTGATTTTGATACCAGCAGAGCCCTTGGCTAAATCTGATAAATGGCTTATTGCAGTTTTGACAACATCTTTGTCCTGGCAGTCTTCAATGACACGGAAAAGAAGCATCGAGTTTTCGTTGCCAGTTCTCATCAACAATTTCACTAGATGCTCAGTTGCTTTAGTAAAATCGGATTCCGCAGCAAGCTGCTTCACATAAGTGAACTGTTCCCCATATTGGCTAATCTTTGTTTCAGCAAGTAAGTCGCAAATAAACTTCCAGAAATAATCATCGATTTTTTCTGCGTATTTCCTTGTATCTAAGTTTCCCAAGGGAACTGCTGTCTTTGTAATTACTTCGAAACCAAGCTGACGTGCCTGACCTTCTTGCGAGATTAATAATTCTGGGATTTCAGGAGGAAGAATTCCAAGAGTTGCGAATCTTAAATAAATTTTTCGTCCTTGTTCAAATTTGTCTTTTTTAAAGCATTCAGCTGCATAACCTAATAGAGACTGTGGTGGATGACTTACATTATTCGCCATTTCAATTAATTCGTCCATTAAATTATCGCGAATTTCATGTGAAAGATTTTCGTCAGATGACCATTTCATCATGAATTCTATGGATTTCTGTTTATTATTCTTCATTAATGTTAAGAGTTTGGCCAAAAATAAAACATTTGTTTCATTTATTTCGCTATTTTCTATTTTTTGGAATATTTCATTCTGTTTTCTCTCACTCAGTTCTTCTGAATATGTCAGTATGAAGTCTGATATGGTTGTTTCTGGTACTTGCGCTTTTACACATTTATTATAAAATTCGCACATTTCTTCAAATGAAATATCACCATGTCGTAGTAGAACCTTGATAACTGGTGAAAGGCTGGCATGAAGTGAAATGCTTTTAGCACTTAATAATAAACTTTTAATATTTTCTTGTTTTGCCCATTTGATTACGTCGGGTTTAAATAGTGTTTTGTTTGTGATTGCTGATATACTATCTGCACCTAATTGTCTGATTGTGTGTTGCTGTGAATCTAACAAAATTGTTAAAAAATTAAGAATTGGGCTTGCTTCTACAGATGTATTCAATGGATCTGATATTATTTCGATAAACTGTCTAAGGCTCTTAAAATTATATTCTTTCATTCTCTGTGGATTATCTTCTAAAATTGATTGAATGTTAAAAAGATAATATGCGTATTGTTGAAGTGTGGTATCAATGCAAATGCGAAGTTCTTGGATTTTTCCTGATAGTTTATGAATATCGAAGATTAATTTGAAAATTGAATCATCATCACCGTAATAATCGCGGACAATATCTGTCAAACGTTTAAAGAAATTCTTTGACTTTTCTATATATATGTCCCATACTATCCTAGTTAATAAGTTTGTATACGTTTTTTGATAAAATGTATTTGATTTTGTAAAAAGGTATGTAATAATGCGATATACATCGTCTTTGTATTCTCCACTTTGTAGAAATTTTAAACCAAGTTCTTGTATTAAATTAAGCAAATCTATTATATGGTCAGTATCTAATGATTGATAGTTCGTGTTATTTAGTAGTGTTTCTAGAAACGATGGAATGAATATATTCATGAATAGCGGAGTTTTTTCAGCATCTGCAATTTCTAATGAGCCATAAGTAGTGACATAACGAACTTTGTCTGCTACCAACTTAATAATTTCCCTGAATTCAGGACTCGAGCCGCTGCAACTTAAAGCAATAAATGTTAAATTCTCATAATCCATTCTTGACAAATAAAATTTTTGATTGTTTCGTCAATATTTAATTCATTTATCTAATTTATTAATGGAAAATTTCATTTTTTAAATGATTTTTGCTTAAAAAACCAAAATCAAATTATTCATCAGATTCGATTTTAACTTATTGTATCATCTAAAGCTGATGTTCTTATGAATGTTGGTGATGTATATTAAAGATATTAAAAATCAAAATAAATTAAACAACAGAAAAATCTATTAATATTTAGAGAATAGCTGATGCTCCATACAACTTATTCTTTGCTGCCAACACTTCTTGCTTGTCAATTTGATAATTCAATTCGAAGAAAACTTTAAGTGTGACAAATGCATCAGAACCGGCCTGGTGCTCGCGTCCAATACTTCTTTCGACCCTCAACTGATCTGCTATCGATTGAAGACCATTTGCAATTTTTGCTTTTGGAGATGTATAATATTTGATATCATAGAAGTTAGGGAAGTAACGTTCAAGTTCTTTGAAGAAAGAATTGCAATCTTCTGGGAGTGGCTTCGCTGTTAAAACTTTAATTAAATAACCAAAATCTGAAATACTATGAAAAGTTACCCATGTAATAGCTGGATTCATAACTAAACCACTAGGTATAAGCAATCTAGCAAAATCATAAACGTCAATTCCATCTTCATTAAATTTTTTAAAATCGATTCCACTTTGTTGAAGCAAAATAATAGCGCGGTGATAATGTGGATCTCTTTTTTCATCGAATTTGAAATTGAATTGCCATGTACAACATGGTTTTGGACATTCTCCATTTTTATCTCCTAAAGTAATACCAATTTGGATGATTTTCAGTAAATCTACGTTGCATCTCATTGCCTGGTATTCTAATTCTTGTGTAGATTTGAATGAACCCACTGGCTTTGCAATAACGCCAGGGAATTCAGTATCCATGGCAACATAGGGGAAGTCTTCAATCAGATCTGAAATAATTTTCATTTCATGCTCTAGATTTGAAGCCCAAACATCGCGAATTCTTCTATCACCCATTAAAATGTTTTTGGGGGCTCAAATAATAAACTAGGGATGAATAAATTGAGAAAAAAAAATATAGTTTTATAAAGAGAAAAATAAAATATTAATATACGCGATTCCATTGTGGGTCATCAGCGACTCTGTAGATTCTCACGATCCAGTTCTTTGTTGTGAAGGCTTCTGTGAACAAGGATAATGAGATGTCGTTGATGTTTGGAATGGCTGTTCTTCTTGTCAAGTCGAAGCCAGCTGGGACCTGTGGGTGTGGTGAATATCTCTTGTAATTGTTATAGCAGAACTTGAACATCATAGATGTTGTCATGTTCTTTGTCATCTTCTCGCCGACGATGTGGTTGTATGGAATCTGGTACATCTCGCCAGTGATGTTGTCGAATGTCTGGTGCGCGATTCTTGGCATCCAGAGGAACTTGTTGATATCATCGCCAGAGTACTGTGCTGCGCCACCGAAAATGACGAGCATGTACTTGACGTTCATCAACCTGGCAATGCGCCATGAGATCGGTTCTGGCGATGACATGGCCATACCGATGATACCGATATGCGTGAAGTTGCATGTGTTGCCATCAGCGATGCAGCCACGGTTGCCCATAGAAGTGATCTGGTAGCCGTAATCCCACCAGCTCATGACGACATCGTGCTCGTGAGTGTTATGGGTGAGCCATCTGTAGCCTTCGCGGTAGTCGTCGCTTGACTCAATGCCGCGCGGTGTGACAACGTCGAAGTGCATGTGGTCGCCGGAGTAAGAGTAGCATGCGAAGTGTGTAGCATGGAGGACGCCGTGTACACAGATGGCGAACAAGAGGGTGACGAAGCTAACTGAGATAACGTGGAAGCGGGATCTCGATTTCGCCGCTTCGCGGAGAATCTGGTGCATGCCAATGCCGGCGACGAAGACGAGGGCAGGTGTGAAAACAAGAACGAGACGAACCATGATGGAAGCAAAGTAGCAGGTGGAAAATCCGTAGATGAGGAGAAGTAACAATGTCTCGGAACGCTTGATTTCGGCCTCGTTGTTTGATTTCTGTGTATCATTGAGGGAAGTGATAATAATGTAAGCGCCAACTGGGAAGAGGAAGATGAAGAGGCAGCAATCAGAGTAGTACTTGACCCAGGCAGTTGGCTGGTGTTCGGCAACTGAGTTAATAATTGGAACGTTCTTAGCTGCATATGTTGGATCGAACATCTGGAGCAAACGGCCAGAGAAACCACCGAGAAGGCCTGTAGATATACCAACTGTAAGCATAAGAAGGAGGAATGCTGGAAGAACGAGAATTGAGCCAACACCAACAGAATTAAATGTTGGGAGAGAGAATTTGAGTTTGAGGAATGTGAAGAAGCCCCAAATCTGCATGGCAATGAATGTACCAAGGAGTGCGAAGTGCTCTGGCTTCTTGAGAATCTTGTCACCAATAAATGGAATCTGAGCTGTAAGAATTGTGCCAAAGAGGGCCCAAATTGAGTATGTTATGTGAAGGCGCCATGAGTAGCGTCCAATGGCAACAAGGCCGGCGACAAATAATGGAATGCAGTTCGACACGAAAACATACCCACCCCAAGTGAGCGCGAGATAAGCATAAGCAAACGCGGCGAGTGTTGAGAGTAAAATAGATGCGGACTTAAGTGCAAGAGCGAATGTGTAAACGCAGAAAACGACGATGAATAAGGAGATGCATTCGTAGTCATAAGCGCCACCAACACTGCGGCTGATCATACCAGGAATGAAACTAGTGATTGCAGCGAAGAGAGTTCCGAGCTGAGAAGAGCCAATAAGTTGCCCGAACAAGAAAGCAGTTAAAACGGACAAAATGCTGACTGTTGGGCCCATAAAAACGCAGATAGTCCTCAGGTCGATGATAATGTGAATTTTCTGAAGAGACCATTTGATTATTGCGGATGTGTACATAAGGCCTGGATAAGCTGTCTCACCAACAGGTCTGCCGAGTGGATACCATGAAATATTATCGAACCATCCAAGAAATTCGTATAAGCCATGCTTGTCAATGTATTGTGTGCATCTCCAGTTGAAATGCGGATCGAATTCGTGAATAATTGGTTCATTAATAATGTTTGCAAATTGGCGAATAAGGAAAGCAAGCAAACAGCTTAAAACAAGAGTCACAAGCTGTATGACTTTAACAATGTTACCTAATTTCATTTATATAAATATTTAATGAGGGTCTATCGTTTTATTCCTAACGCCCGTAACTATTTTATCATTTGCCAAATTACCCACTCATATATAATGTAATCACTTTATCTATGACACTGCCACAAAAACTCCAAGCAATACAAATTATTGAAGAAGATTTCATTATTAAAACAGTATGATGAAAAATATCAATGGCAGAACCGCTATGCCTTAATATTTACATAATATGATCCCTAGATATGTCTAAGTCTAATTAAGCATATTAGGGAAAAATGATCGAAGGTGTTATATTGCAAACTTCTCAAAATCCTTAAGAGATTTGAAAAGTTTTTACATCATAATAAACATCATTGCTATCATATGTTTAAGTATATGTGATTTAGCAGATTCTGTTGGGAAACAATTTTTTTGTAGACGATGAAAATGCTGCATCAACCTTAGTAGACTTTGCGAAACAAAATCGTAAACGCTGCAAAAAGGGTAGACGTACAACCAACTGTAGACAAAAACTTGGAATCATATTGTTTATGGTCTAAGCTATATGCCGATGTGAACAATATATTAACAATGAATTTAAAATTCTTTTTTAATTCAGTGAAAAACATGAAAGTATTATAAAAGGAGAATTTGAATCGCAAAGTGCAAAAACTGTTTAACAATTATAAAACATTCAATATAAATATTATAATTTCTTAAAGCTGTGATATTAAATCTTCAAGCATCGCGATAGTCTCCTGGTCTGTAGTAGTTCTCTTAGGATCAGGCGATGAAGTTGGTGATGGTTGTTTTGTAACAACTGGTACTTCTGGTGGAGGATTTGAGATGTGCAGTGAAGCAATTGAGCACGTGACTAGTATGTATGAGTATTTTTCGTCTAAGCCTGTTGAGGGCCAAATCTCTGATAAATAAGTGAAGAATGATACGACGTGAGAAGCAAAACTTAAATCTAAAGTCATTGCATAACAAATGGCTGGGAGAATGTCGTCTGCTGCTATTTCCGTTCCTGGGAGGCAAGCAACAACCGCGTTGAAAAAGTTTGCGACTTGCACAATCTGATCACAAGGAGATTTGAGATGCAAAATATTATGCAACGGTAGAGCTGCATTTTGCATCTTAGATTTATCTACATTCGAGCTCTTAATATGTTGATACATATATTTCTGAGCTGCAGCATCTTGTGCGGCAAATGCTTGATTATATGCCATGACAAACTTAAAATGAGATTTACTTGTTATGGCATTAAATATAAGATAGTTCAGCATCTGTTTTCCGGCCACAGGAAGCATCTTAGTGTCTGGTAATTTGAATACTTCCGCAGCAAGCTGCGAAATTGAAACTTGTAGTCGTTTCATTATATCTTCTCTGTTTTCTGGTGTAATATGCGTCTTAAATATGGCCTTATCGATAGCTTCGTAAATCTGACGAACAGATGGAACTTGTTCGAAGACTTTCTCCATGAATTTAACGCTTGACTCGTAGTTTGAGTAGCATTCTTTGACTTTAGTATAGATTGGATGTATTTCGCGTGATATATCATATAAATCATTTTCAATCTCTTGGATACTGAAGCTAAAGCCTGACATTGAAGAGCAAGGAGTCGTACAAGTTATAGGGATCTTGAATTTGTCCTTGAAACCAGTTTGTGAAATCAAACAATAATTATCTAAAAGCAATTTGTAGTCTTTATTACTTGAGCAATACAGAGTTTTCTTATCTGGATAGATGCTATAATACAGATAGTCCATCGGACTTGTCTTTACTGTTGGCATCGCGTATGGTGGTGATAGGAACAAGTGATACGTGCAATTATTGTTGAATTTGTATGTGTCCATGATCTTGCGGAACTGTGCAAGTATTGGGTGGTTATCTAAACTCCAGTTCTGCAAAATTTAGAAATGTGTCAAATTTTCGAAAATCATTGTAAGGAATGTCAGATTCCCAAATTTATCAGAGAATTAACTCTATTTGCTAAATTGCTTATATACACACTTCCACATGCCCATATTTTTACTGTAAAGGCTAAAATAAAAATTCATTTTTAAATTCCGAGTGTTTTCTACGGGCGTGGAAGCATTACAAAAATCATTATTAAACAGTATAAAATATGATATATATTGATTCTATTTATAAATACGATAATTTTTTGAGTTAAAAATAATCGTATTTAATAAAAAATTTATAATAAATTAGCATGCTTAATCTTATATTCTAATTTTGATGATAAAAATTTCACATAAAAAACTGACACGAAAAACCTTAGTGATAAAAAGTGACGACATTCACCTTTGTGCAACAAATTTACTAAACAAGCCTGAACTTTAATAATTCTAGAATTAATTTGCTAGGTATAGATAAATATAATTTTATACTTGCCAAGATTTATTATTTGATTCTTTGGCATTCAATTAATTTTGGAAAAAAAGTAAAATGTAAAAATATTATTTCTAATAAACCTGCTTATCTAAAATATTTTAATAGTCGTCCTCGTCATCATCGGAGTCACCAACATTGCCGTAAGACCATGCGCCAACCTTATTGTCACGAGCTGCCTGTTCGATTTGATCGAGTCTCTCCATGACAGGCTCGAGTTCCTCTGGAACAGGGATGTTATTGTATCTAGCGTAGCCCTTAGAAAGGACCATAGAGTTGACAGATCCACTGCCTGACTCCTCTCTATCTGTGAGGAGGACATCTGGATCTGGGGCTGATCTATCATCGTACATGAAGTGTGCGTAAAGTGTCTGGTTCTCGCAAAGTCCCCAAACGTAATCCTTGGCTTCCTCGTTGAAGTCTTCGTTGTTGAAGTTGAAGGCCTTGCAGCCACCGAGTCTGATAGACATAGCCTGTGGTGGGATCTTTGTGAGCTCGTCTGGGAGAACTCTGAGGTCAGCGACTGGGATTGTGTCGTTGATGCAGAGTTCGATGAACTCAACTTTAGCGTTGGATCCTTCGAGCTCGAGGATTCTGCCTCTGTAGAGCTTGCGCTCGTAGATGACTGCGACGACATCACCTTTCATGAGCTTGCCGACTGGCTGCCTGGCCTGTGCGAGACCCTTGTTGATCTTGACAAGCTCATCGGACTGGATCTGGATGACAACTGTAACTGGATCCCAAACTTCGATGACGTTGACCTCGTAGACCTTGTTTGGCAAGAGAGCCTTCTGGATTCTTGTCTCATCGCCCCACATGCCGACCTTGTTAGCCTTGGCTTCCTCGAGTGCGTCGTTGAGTTCGCCTCTGAGTGGGTGCTTGTTGACTGAGCTGTGGAGCTCGCAGAAGCCGTTCTTGACGAGAGCAATTTCGCATGAGATCTGAGACTTGCCGACAACAGCTGTGAGTGCGCCGATGAAGCAGCCGAACTTGTCTGTGTCGCGGACCTGGACGATGCAGTCCCTGAGAAGGAAGTTCTCGTTCATGTACTCGAGAGCCCTGTTGCCGATGCGCTCTGTTGGGTCGTTGCCGATGACGCCGAGGAGATTCATCCTGATGATGCAGGACTGCTCTGGGATGAGAATAACAGCGCGTGAGGATGATGGGAAGTACTCGATGACGCCAGCAAGAGACTTGCCATCGAGGTAGTGGAGGAATGGGACGGACTTCTGCTTGTTTGGCTTGCTGGAGAGGTCATTGAAAGCTGCAGCACTTGGAACTTTGTCAGCGTGGAGGCCGATCTTCTTGGCCTTGGCGTCTTCTTCTGCGCGCATCATGTTGTCGATGCGGTCTGATGGCTTGTTGTTCTTAGAAACAAGGCATGTGGCAAAGCCGGCAGCGACGAGTTCCTCGTTGACGCATTTGGAGCCGATGTAAACTGTGGCGTAGTTTCTGCGCTCGTTCTGGCCGCGGAGCTGTGATTCAAGTGAGTAGTCGATCATTGCAATGCACTTCTGGCCGATGCAAAGACGGCGGACAAATTCGCGTGTTTCGAAGCCGAGTGGATCGATTGTGCCTTGTGGGTTGAAGTTTGGTGTCTTGCAGCAAGAGAGGTAAACTCTTTCTGTTGTGCCGAGCTCTGTCTGGACTTCGAGGATGGAAGATCCCTGAATCTTGACGATTTTTCCTTCAACGCGGCCTGTGCGGAGTGAAGAAACGTCGAAGTTCTTCCAGAGGTTCTTTTTGGCCTTCTTGGCTTCTGTTTCTGCAGCACGGTATTCTTCACCGTTTGGAATTAGACCGATTGTTGGGTTGAAAACGCTGCCAAGACCCTCCTTGAGAAGGAAGATGGCGATATCACCGCCCTGTGGGTGAATAACCTGGCCGCAGAAGAATTCCTTTGTATTTCCTTTTTCATTTGTCTGAAGAAGAGTTACTTTGACACCGCGCTGAAGAAGGCGTGTTTCGACGAATTGCTTAGCCTCTGGGCCGAATGGATCTGGCATATCACGGCGAGCACCTGGGCATCTCATACCAGCAAGCTGAACAGTGATGTTTTCGAAGTATGGAAGAAGGATTACTGAGTATGTTGAGCCGTTGATGATGGATTCGACGATACCTTCGAATTCTCTCCTCTTAAGAAGATCATCTGGATCGTATGGAGCTGGAAGCTTGCGAACAAGGCCACCAGATGTCCACATGCCGCGAGATTCGTCGGATGCAGCTGTCTGGAGACCAAGTAATGTCTGTGCGTAGTCATCTTGAGCCTTTTCGTTACGAACTTTGCCCCAGCCGCTTTCAACGACAGCCATGCCGACATCCATGCTGTTCTTGTCGACGAGTTCAGCACGTCCGGTGATTGCTGGCATGCGGCCGTAGTTTGGATGTGTGCGATATAAATCTTCTTTGCCCCTTGATGGAATAATGAGAACTCTCTTGCCGAGTGTGAGCTTGCGGAGGAAATCAAATGAGTTCCAAGCATCAGGATCATCCTGGCGAAGACCATCATTTGTTCCCAATCTTGGTGCTTGAATGAAATCGAGTAAAACTGCTTCAATTGGCTTAGACGGTTCATCGACAAACTTAACAATAAGTGTATTGCCATCGAGAACTGCTTGGACGATTCCACGGCGTGGTTTCGACATTTCAAAAATTGTCAATTTTTTTAGCTGCCGGCCAAATAAAGTGATTTTGTACTATTTTCATCTGCTAAAACCTAAAAACTTTGTTTTATTTAAAAAAAGGTTATTTGATAGGAATGAAGGGGCTGGCAAAATTATTCAGGTTCTGCCAAAAGTGAAGTGAATTTTATATGACCGAAAACTGATATTTGACACTTTACAATGACAGATTTCATAAGAGTAGGCTATTCATATAAAAGTTGTACCTAACACATCAAAAAGAATAAATTTACCTCAGCAACTATTTATTCAATCGTTTTTCATGCTGAAAGGGTACCCCTCTTTTTTAGAAAATCTGATGTAGTTTAAGAATCGCTCTGCCTCTGTTGCTTGATTTCAGCGGACTTCTTGTCTGTGATTTCCTTGGCCTGATCGATCTGGCACTGGAAGTCTTGGATGACAGTAGTATACTGCTCTTTGATGTGCTCGGTCTTCTTCTTTGCCTTCTCTGCTTCTTCTTCGATTGCTTTCAGTGTCGGATTGTCAGATGTCAGAATTTTGATTTACACGACAAAACCTTTTTTTGACTTTTTACATGCCAAATTACAATGTAGTTTTAGTTTTTGACATTTTACAATGTCAGAATTTCTTAAAAACTGGGGTACCTTTTTTCAGGCATTCCAATATCGGACCACCAGCTTCTGACCATGCTATTTAAACACCAGACAAGTTCTAATCTTCATCCCTAGTAAACTGCAATTATTAACCTGGTTAATTTTTGACAAATGTCAAAAATTCATTTTTGTGTTTATCAGAAAATAACTTTAAAATCATTCCTTATATAGCTATTTCAATGCAGATTTTAGTTCACTTTGCTGTAAAACTCAGTTTTAAAAAATTTGAATTCGCGGTCGAGGGTAAAAATGGGTTTTATTGAGTAAAATTTAATTAATTGACAATATAGATATTAATTATCACATTTACAGCCGATTTTGCATAAAAATGGACATGGAGGATGAAAATGTTGTGGATGGATCAGATAAGAATCTATGGAATACACTTTCACTCGCGTTCGTCAAGGAAAAACTAACAGATAATATTACTCATCTCGATTTATCTTCAAATCATATTTCTACAGATGCAGCAAATTTATTATCAAATCATCTAAAGAAACCTGACTCCAAATTACAAGGTTTAGCTTTAGTTCACTGTCATCTATCTACACGTTCATCCAAAATTATATTTGAAGCAGTTGGTGCCTCAAAATTAATCGAATTTTATGCTGACAACAATATTTTAGTACAAGAGGCCTGCGAAGTACTCGGCGATGCCCTAAAACACGGCCCACCGCTGGAAGTTTTGAGTTTATGCGGTTGTCAAATTCCAAGTGAAGGAGGAATCGCGATCGCAAACGCTTTACCATCATTAACACACTTGATACACTTGAGGCTTGAGTCCAACAGTCTTTTTGACTTTGGCGCTCAAGCGATTGCAAAAGTAATGAAAGATTGTACATTTCAATACTTAAATTTATCCGATAATGAGATATGGCTTGAAGGAACAAATGAGCTACTAGAAGCAATAACGTCAACAAATCGTCTTAAATCGTTGGATTTATCATATAATATTCTTGATCTCGACAATCTTACGAATTGCGTTCTTAAAAATACAAATCTTACAGAACTGGCAATAAGTGGAGCTAAAATTCCGATATTGCAACTGATAACATTTCTCGAAAAAATTATAAATTCGAAATTAGAAGTATTAATTATGGATGGCTTTGACACAAATCAGCTTCCAGTTGCATGGCCGAAAATACAAGACACAATTTTCAAACAGGCAGAATATTTCAAATTATTGCAAAATCTTCTCGTTAATTCTAAAACACTCAGAGATGTGCGCATAGGATACCTCGAGCCTGATCAAATTGGTGAATTATCGGACTCATTATCCAGCATTGATCATGAAATTTCGCTATCACTTCACGATTTCGGTCGAACTGGAAACTGTTGGGTCTTCACGTACCCTGAAACACATATCCTAGCCCCAACAGATGTGTTTAAGTGGCAAGAGCAAATTGCAACACCAGCCGCTGCGAAACAAATCGGGCAATTTTTCACATCAGCGAAATTTAACGAAAATCCGATGAAAACATTGGATGTTTCCGGCTGCCAGATCAGCGACAGCTGCATGGTACAGATGCTGATGGGAATTAGACACATGGAAATCGATATATTCGATATGAGCAATAATAATTTCGGCGATGAAATCATTGATCAGCTCATAGCGATGGTCAGCAGCTGCAAGATACGCGACTTCAGGTGCGAGAAGACAAAAATAACAGAATTCGGCCTAGAAAGATTTTTAACTTTCATTGCAAACGACGTCCCTGACAATTGTCCGCGCGAATTATCCTTCACCGTCATCAGTGAAGACAAGAACCCGTTCTCAGTGCACGGAGTCTTCCAGCAGCTGGCGGAGGTAATAAGGCAGGGCTGCGAGCTGGAGTCCATATGTATAGACGGCACAATTACTACATACGATGTCAAAACATTTGTCGATGAACTCGCGGCGAACAACCCAGTCATACACGAGCTGAGCATCGAGACAGAGATGATGAAGGACTACTCAAGCCCGGACCCGCCAATCGATGAAAACATAACAAACGGATTCTTGGAGGTTTGCACTTCCCTTCACCACCTCATTGTTGAAGTCGAAGGTTGTCCGCTGAGAGACTTTAAATGGCCACTGCTGACTGAGATATTCATGTACTGCGACATGAACATGATGAAGATGCGGCATGAGATAGAGGCGAAACTCGAAGAGAATTACAACAAATTTAATGAAAGCAAATAGAGTTTATTGTTTGAATCAAAAATATATATATATAAAGGAATTCAAGTTTATCTGGTAAATCCGTAATATTTTTCCTATTTAGAATCGATTTTAATTCCATGTATATTCCATTTATGCGGAAAAGATTCATTATATAACGTCATTAGAATAAATGTTATATTTAATGAAAATAATGGTTTTTGACATTATCATGAAAAAAATTAGATTTAAACTCGAAATTATATATATATTGATTGCTTTCATTTTTAATTATATGATGTAGTCCATGGTACTAATATTATTTACAAAGCAGGAGTTTCCAATATTGACTTTTTGGCCAGTGTTGACGGGGTTTTTCCGCCGACTATATAAGGAAAATTGATTTTTGGTAATGTCCAAAAAATTTAATGATAATTTTATTAACTTCGTTGAGTAGTAAAGATTTGTTAAGTATCATAATATAATTATTTTTTTTTTTAAACTTCAGCAATAATTCCAAAAACAGCTTCGTTAACAGTATCACCCTTAAGTTGGTCATTGAATTTATAGTATATATCATCAACTTTGCTAAGCTTGAAAAACTGGGTTAAAACATTTTGCGATAAAATCAGTTGAGACGGCGAACAAGAAAGTGTCCATTTGATGAGAGTCTCAACGAATACATCTTTGTCGCACTTAGAGATAGAGAATGCCCTGTATATGTCCTGGAGTTCGGTTTCTTCGTTCATGAAGTCGAAGAAAAACGAATAATGAGAAATTGGATTAACGATGAACTTAGCGAGTGGTGGCGGCTTCTGTGGTAGTATATCTGCGAAGCTTTGGATATTCTCTTGAAGATAGTCCGTAATCCTGGACTTTGGGACCTTCTGGAAATCGACTTTTCGCGCTTTTCTTTGTGGCATGTTTTGCCAGAAATCGATCAATCTGCAATGCGACAAAAACAGTAGATCTGGTTCTGTCTGAGTCATCGATGAATCGCGTGATTCCCAGTAGACACCGGCAAGCTCGTCATCAAATGATCCAAAGACATGATTCCTTAGATATCCCATTTCGTCTGTTTTCACGTCGACTGCTTCGTTTATTGTTTCCGATGAATTTGATGTTGTTATATCTTTCTTGAGATTGTTTTCTTTCAACACTTTGACGACATCAAGGATGATGTCATCTGATACCATCATTGAAACCATAGAGCGAATGACAGCGAGTGACTCTTCGGCGTTTTTCGCGAGTTTAGCAGCTGCGATGAAATCTTCTTTATTCTTGCACGTGTGAGATTTGACAGCCGCCTCGCTTTCGTCCGCGAGAAGGTACTTCGGGAATGATATCATCGAGTATTTGTTCGGCGATGATGTGCTCTTGTTCTCATACTTAACATTGAAAACTGAAAAATTCTTGTTCACGTCGAAATAACCGACGCAAAACTTTGGTGTGTGGAGCTGAACGAGCTTTCCACCAGGAGCAGCTCTAACTGCATCGATGATCTCACCGTTTGGAGTTGTGCACGCGATAATCATCTTGCGGTATGGTGCGTAAATGATCAAAACAGATAAATGTGATGATGACTCTGCCCATGCTACTTGTGCATCTCTCAAACCTTTGAATACTTTGACTATGTGACCGAAAACGCTGTCGATAAGGAGCACACGGCCTTGTGCATCGCATAATGCTATCCAGCGGCCCGTTGGATCAGCTTCAATAGATTTGGAAACTCTGCCGTCGTCCTTTAAACTCCATTGTTCTGGTGCCTTTGGATATTCTTCCTCTTGCTGATCATTTGTGCCTACTATCCACCTGAACATGCCTGTGACGGCCTTTTTAAGGACTTCCGAAGCGCGTGGATTCGCTGCTTTAGATACAGAATGAACACTGAAAAATGGATCTTGAGTAATCGCGTAAATAGCTGGAAAATCATGAAGTCCATTCATAATTGGTGTCGAAAACTTTGAATCAACGAGAATTGCATCGAAATAATTTTTCTCGATATGCCATTTGTTGAATTGTATTTCATTCATTTCTCCTTTGTTGAATAAATCTGTAAATGCCTCTAATGGAGCTATAACGAGATCTGGTGGGCATTGGATTACTAAAGAAGAACTTGGTGCAGTGAATTGTCCTCCATTATATTTACTTACACGTATTTTTGTGATTCGAAGATTTAACGGTTGATATTTTCCGATTTCTTTCTTATTATTGAGAAAATGAATTGTTCCTGAGTGAGTTCCAACAGCAACTACCCATGGATTTGCGTAAACTGTCTCTATGCATGTAATTGCATCATATGATTGTACTGCAACTTTAACAGATTGAGTTTCTGAAGAGTTGATAAATGTTACTTTTGAATTTTCAACTTTGCAAATAGTTTTTCCATCAGGAGATACAGTACATATGGAATCAAAGTCGTTTGGTTGAATTTGAATGGATTTTTGATCTACATTCCACGATGTTTCAACCTCCATAGAAATTCAATGATTAATTTTTTTGTAAAGTGTCAAAATGTCAAAATATTTTGATAATTTTTGTAAAATGTCAAAAGAGCGAATATTGTATTGTAAATTTTGTAAAGTGCTAAAAAGTCAAAATTCAAATTGACAATTTTGTAAAATGTCAAAAATATTAAAATCGTTTTGACAATTTGTCAAAATTTTAGTAATGGAAGAAGTGCAACCTGAAGCTAATGGAAAAATTGCTTGTTTGATGAAAGAAATCAAAGAAGGCAATCTTTCTGGTTCTCTAAGATTCCTTGAAAGCTCATTAGATAAATTCTCACGCAATTATAACAAATACAAAAAATTATACGGCGCTCTAACACAATCAACAAGGTTGTTTTATTTTGAAAATGGTGTAAGCTATGATCTCGGCAGAACTATTATGCAAGTTATGCGTGATTATTTATCATTTACTATCAGATTTTGTAGAAAATTGGAAAAACTCTATCCATCGTCTTCAGAAGAATACCTAATGAACGTATCAAAAGAAGATCAAATTGAAATTGATACTGGATTTGAAAATGCAAATTTCGAGATACAAAAGATTCTTTCAGAAGTCACGAATAAATGCTCAGAGATGTTTGCTAAATATCTATCAGTCAAAATCAAATCTTCGCCAAATAACAAACAATTATTGGAAATCTCTTCTTATCCTGATATCAACGACATTAATGCAGACATAGATGAAATTCATGAGAATATTATAGGCTTGAAAAGCTTATATGTTTATGCACTTTCATTATTCATCAAAGATCTTACTAAAATTGATGACATCGATAAGGAGAGCAACCAAATCATCAGTCAAGCGTTGGCTGATGTTAAAGCTGATTTAGAAAAAGCTGAAAGTATATTTGTTAATCATGTTAAGCTTTTGAACTACTTAGCACTCATCTCTAACCGAACCCAAAATCAAGATCAAATATTAAATCCGAACTGAATCAATTTTCAAAATTATACAAACAAGTTTTGTTTAATTCCTGATTACACATATAATATTCCATGTAACTGTAGCGTTTTTACTATCAATTTGTTTCTGTAACAATCTATTAATTTTGAAACATGAAAATGATTTAAAATTAAGACAAAATACTAAGTCATAGATGAAATATGTCATCCAATATATATAATTCAAAGGATCTTTTGCTTTATTAAAAGTTCACAAATTACGATCCAAGTAATGTAGTGTTTGGTTGCTAAAATCCACGGGCAAAAATGTTCATCTGCTTCATATTTACCTGATAAACCAAATGAACATGCAATAAGCATTATATTAATGTACTTAACGTGAATATATGGGAGAAGTATTAATGATTAGGCTTCATTAGGAAGTTTATTAGAAGTGTGTTTGGTAAACTATTGCTTTTTCGAGAAAAAACAAAATAAAAATAAAAATTTTTGTATATTTCAGCCCATAAGCTGCGTCTGGCGACACATTTTAGCTATAGTGGATATAAGCCAAAGGCGCGTATCCGATTTTTTTCCCATAAATGATGGCATTGATTTCGTGTAAAAAGTGACGAGGATCCATTTTTTTAACAAATGCGCTCTTTGAAAGTTGTTTTAGTCGGAGATACGAAGGTTGGCAAGAGCTGTGTCTTGAGCCGCTTTGTCCAGGGTACTTTCGATCGTAACATGCCTGCAACGATTGGAGCTGCCTTCCTGACTAAGGTCGTTACTACGTCTTCGGGCCCAGTGAGGCTCCAGTTGTGGGATACTGCTGGCCAAGAAAAGTTCAGATCGCTCGCACCAATGTATTACCGTTCTTCGTCAGTGGCCTTAATGGTTTACGACGTTACTTCACGCGAATCTTTGGAAAGTTTAGATGATTGGGCATCAGAAATTCAGGATAAAGCCCCACACAATATCAAATTTGTTGTTATTGGCAACAAATGTGACCTGACAGAAGAGAGAGTCATTTCTACAGAAATGGGTAAAAATGTAGCTCAACAACTGGGTGCTACTTTATTCGGTGAGACCTCAGCTAAGTCTGGAGAAGGAATTTCGGAGATTTTCTCTAAAATTGCTGAATTAGATATCAACCAGGAAGAAATAATCGAAAATGTTTCACGAACCCAAAACCGCAAAGCCAATGATCAAAATGGAAACTGCTCTTGTTAATTAATACTACGAATATATCATAAAAATAAAACTATTACCTCTTTTGTATCAAAACTAGTCTATAAAACATCTTTCTTAACACATGCTTTTAATGTTTTTCCGATTTCCTTTTTTATTTTTATCCGATCTGAAAAATAATCAAAATATGATAATGAAAATCACATTTTTAGTTTAGAGAACTGATTCCCTTATATATTCTTCGGTTCATTTTCTTTCGAGAAATCATTTATCCGCTGATTTGAACCAAAATCTCAACAAAGTTAACTTCATTTTTATTTTTTTGATAAAAAACCCTTAAAAATCCCAATTCTAAATAAATAAAAACACTCAATAAAATGATGAGAACTTAAGGAATTGATAACAAATGATGGTTATCATTAGAATTTACCGAATTTTTGAATTTCGAGACAAAAGTCATCAGAAATCGAAAAAGATGTTGATAAATAGCGATAAAATAAGTATTCGGACATGGAAACAATTTTATCCAGAAAAAAACTTAATAGTTTACATATCGTCTTCATTTCTATTTAGATATGATTGGATTTTTGTTATGTCACGGCCTCGCTGTCCAGCGATTGATTTCGGCGTACTACCATGCCGAGACTGGCGAGTACCAGTACAAGGAGGGCAAATATGACGCTGATGCCATTGCTCGTGGTATTTTTGACGATACAGAATTAAATGCTACTGGATGGTATCACCTTCAAATCGAAGGCCAACGCGGTGCTGATTCTTTAGCTGTCGCACGTGCTGCCGGATACATCGAAGGCGCCTTAACAGGAAGCCTTCTTAAAAATCATATCACAAACGTCTATCAGCATTTATGTTCTAAGTATATTAACTGCGAAAACGATAAGATTCCAGACAAAATCCTCGCATATTTCAAAGACAACCTTGATTGGGTTCAAAATACGGGATTAGTTGACGCAAATATGAGCGATCCATACTATTTCTCAGCTGTTTCAACATTCACACAGATCAAGGGTATGCATGAAGCATATACTAAGATGTATGATGCCAATTTCAAGCTCGAAGAATTATGGATGTACATGTCTCATGCTTCAATCTATGATATCGCGCGTGCTAAGGGTTACGCTCTCAACAAAGCAGACGCTCCATTATTTACACGCCGTGGAACAGCTGTCGTTGGCCGTACTTGGGATCTTGATAACGTCTACGTCGGTCAAACAGCCTGGCGTACATATGGTGAGTCCACAAGAATTGCTAAGCGCTACAGATTACGCTATAACAACTCAATTGGAAATATTGTTGATCGCCGCACTCTTTCTTCTTATCCATTCATGCTTCACTCCGATGATGAGTTTTGCATTTCCGATATGGGTCTTGCTATTACTTCGACTTCCATCATTACAACAAACGATTATGCTTCTTCTATCATGGCTTCAGCGCAGGGCTTCCCATACTGGTTCCGTAACATCATTGCCACACTCTCATCACACTCAACAGGCGAATGGTTCGATAACTACAAGAATTTATACTCTACAGGAACAGGTATCGAATATCTTCTTGTCGATATCAAGAAATTCAAGTACAAAGAAGGCTACCAGGATGAATTCGTCATGATAGTTGACGAAATCCCAGGAAAGACAGCCATGTCCGCAGATATGACAGATCGTATGACAGACAAGAGGTTTGTTGGCTCCTATGATGTCCCATTCATTCAGGAAATCTACAAGGCAGCCGGATACGAGAAGCTCGCAGCCGATGATCCATCCTGGTACTCATATGATAACTGCGCACGCGCAAAAATCCTCCAGAAGAAGGCACAGACATTGGGAGGCGACGATGCTGTCAAGTCTCTCATCAGATTGAACGACAAAGATGTCTTCCCGGAGCAAGAAGGCACAGTCACAAAGGCAATCTCAGGAAGATTCGAGCTGAACAAAGATCTCACGCAGGCTATGTGCTTCGGCGCCTTCGACGCTAAGTTTACCTCCATCCCGAGAATGCTCCACTCTGAGTGGGCAGGCCAGGTTGGCGCAACACACGATAAATTACCTCCACTCAACCTCAAGAACGCAGATGCGTGCGACAACTCTTACTTCATCGGTGTCGATGAGAAGATGTACAACGAATGGGTTGACAACTACTTCGATATAGAACTCGATATTTACTAAAAATAATAAACTTTTTTTCTAAACTTCAAACAAGAAAAATATTGTAAAGATACTGATCCAGATCATTTCTATCTCTTATTTCTTAAAATTCCCGATTTTTCAAAATATTTTTGATGAAATAACTAGAATCATTTATAGTTATATATCAAAAAGTGAAATGATACTTCTATAGATCATTTATTAACTTTTATTTCTTGAAATTCTTGATTTTTCGCAATATTGATAATCAATAGACCAAAATTACCTATGGTTATATGGGGAAAAGTGAATATATAGTATTAAAGATTATATAATTAAGCTTCATTCATAGAATCATTGAGTTTGAAAATTTTGAAATAAATTTACTAGAATGAACTAAAGTTATATAGTAAAAAGTGAAATTATTGTGATAAAATTTATGTTTCAATTGTTATCTCTTCCAAAACTGACTTTATCGAATTATCTAAAAAGTTACTACAGAAATGACCTATTGTTATATGACAAAAAGTGAAACTATACCCATAAATCTTAGTATTCTGTTATCACCAAGCAAAATTCAGGAAATCAAGATTTAAATCTGAAAATCTGACTTCAAATTGTATTACATGTCAAAAACAACTTTACAACTATACAAATGAATCAATCCGTCACTTTACAACTACACAAATATCACATTTTTGACAGTTTACAAAGATTTAAAATTTCCGATTTTTTTTTCAGACTGCGAAAATTTTTATGTCACTTTTCAAATTTTTTTATTGTAAAAAAGTTAATAGATGGGTCAGGACGAATCCCTGCCAGCTATTCCTCCCGATCAGACGGAAATATCTCTTCCTCGGAAGAAGTTGTCCCATCTGCCTTATTTTCTTCCGCCTGACTCGAATATACAAGCGATCGAGTTTGCTAAAAACAAAATAACTCAATTTCCTTTGATTCTGAAGAATCTTCTATCTCTAAATCTTACAGATAACAATCTTGGAGCGTTTTTTGCCAATAATCTCGATATAGACTTTCAATATGAAAAACTAACAACGTTAATTCTCACGGAAAATGATATCGAAGAACTTCCAAAGGCCTTCTCGAAACTTAAATCTCTCACAGAATTATATCTAGATCGAAATAAATTAACAGATGTCGAATTAGATTTTCCACAATTGGAAAATTTGAATCTTTTAATGAATTTTTTCACAGAAATACCAAAACTTCCGGATTCTCTTCTCACTCTAAATATTGGATTTAATAATATACGAACGCTTTCGCTGAGTTTACCAAATTTACGTGTTTTAAGTTTATCAGGAAACGAAATTTGCAAGATCGACAACGACATTTCGTTCCCAAATCTCGTGCACTTGGACCTTTCGTTTAACAAAATATTCTCCATCCCTCCAATAACATCGTTCGCACCGAAACTCGAAGAATTATTGATGGCATTCAACATGCTCGAAGAATTTCCAACACACATACCTCTAGAAATCAAAAAAATCGATGTTTCCCATAACGTTATCAGCAAATGGGAAGATCCGATTTGTCATCTTGTGAATTTGACTACTTTAGATATAAGCTTCAACCTGATTACAGAAGTACCAGAGCTCCCACCAAATATAGAGATATTTACGCCATTACATAACGAAATTCGCAAAGTTTATCCAATAACGGCTCCAAAGTTGAAAAGAGTCTTTTTCATATCGAACAAACTCGCCAGAGTCCCGGATATTGTCGAAAGCGCGCTTGAAATCTTCAATTTGGAAAGAAATTGTATCGAAAATATTGAAATGCCAAAATTGTCAACGAATATCAGAAAATTAATACTAGCACACGGTTTTATCGGCGAAGTACCTCCAGAATTATCGCAATTTAATGTATTACAGTTTTTAGATCTTTCTGGAAATCATATCGTCAAGTTACCTCCAGAAATTGGTCAAATTCTTAACTTACAGACATTACTTCTCAACGAAAATCCAATCAGTACGCTTCCCCAGCTTCCAAATTCACTTGTAACATTAGCATGTTGCAGATGTCAGTTCCACGAGATTCCCGAAGTTGTTTATCAACTTCCAAATATTAAGTCAATCGATTTTTCATGCAATAGAATCAAATCTATCTCCACTTTCCCAGAAATTCCATATATCAATATTTCATGTAACAATATTACATCGATTCCAAGTCTTCCGCAGTCACTGATCAACTTACATGCTTCACATAACAAAATACGCAAATTCATTTTAGACAAAGATTATCCTTTAATCCAAGAAATCGATTTATCACATAATCATTTATCGCAAGTCGTCCTTCGCCCAATGGAAGTCCTCAAATCTCTCAAACTCGCGTTCAATCCACTCAAAATCGAAATCGATTTCTCAATGTTTCCTATGATAGATTGCATGGATGTCGTTCAAACAGAATGCACGTTCTCGCAAACATCTCCACCGCCATCCAAGATGCGTGAACTGGTCTACGATGATCCAGAGTGGTTCGCGAAAGCAACTTCCGCGCAATTCAAGTTTTTCCAGGCCCACAAAGCAGGATATTCAGAACAATGTGGCTCACGCCCATCCATGGAGGATGCACTGATCATACGCGAAGAGCCGTCGCCTGCAATCTACGGAGTTGTTGATGGCCACGCTGGATTCAGAACGTCAACTCTCGCTGCTTATCTGATACCCATGTATTTCGCTAAGCACGAGAACAAGTCAGTTTCTGGCATGGCTGAAGTCATAAGGAAATTAAATGATCAATTAAGGAAAATTCAAGTCCGCGATGGAGCAACTCTAGTTATGTGCATTGTTACACCAACAGAGATCGGCTGCGCACACGTGGGAGACGCTAGAGCACTTGTAGTCAAGAAAGACGGAACAATCGCGCAATTAACGAGCGACCACAAGGCAACTGATAGGACAGAGTTCGATATCGTCAAAGAGAACAGGGCATATTTGTCAGCTGGCAGGTTAATGGGCACTTTGGCGGTTTCTAGAGCGATCGGAGATTTCGCAATCGACGGAGTAATGAGAGTTCCATCCATGACTGCCTACACATTGAAGAAGAACGACACTAGGCTCGTGTTGGCTTGCGATGGAATCTTCGACGTGATGACAAATGAAGAAGCGGGAAGAATTGCAGCTGAAGTTAGAGATGTTCACCTGGCTGCGGCAACTATAAGAAATATAGCATTCGCTAGGGGCTCACAGGATAACCTTAGCGTCGTTGTTGTTGATATAGAACAAGAAGAATAATTTTATATTTTTTTTTCGGATATTTTTTTGATTTTTTTTATTTTAAACTTTCTCTCTCTTTCAATATTTTTTATATTTTAAATAACAAAAACTCAAATCAAAATTATATTTTGCAAAAAATAAATTTAGAAAAAAATCCAGAAAATCAGTTTCAACTATTCTTATTTTGGATCCATACATCATAGTTTTTAAATATTAAAGTTCAAATACAATTTTTTAAAATAGAAAAAATATTTTTTGAAAACATCTAAAAAACTAGTTAAAATTGTTATTTTATCATTGAATATCTCATATATTTATAATAATAAAAATCAATTTCAAGATTTTATTAATTTTGTAATTTATCAGTTAAATTCAAGGAATATTTAAAATTTTTCTTTTGCCAGATTAGTACTTATTATATTTGAAATATCAAAGGTAAAATTCAAATAATTTAAATAAATATAAAAAACAACATAATTAGTATCCAGTCATGCTTCGTGTGACGAGCGGAGGGAGCTTCAGCATTGGACAGCGAGGAACTTGCGACAAAGCTTTGCGATCAGATGTTAATCCCGGAATTTCTGACTCTTGAAGGCTGTACCTATCTGTTCTGTGTCTGAGCTTCCATAACTTATCTTTATCACTTGCAATGTCTTCATTAAACTTCAGCATTCTGCGACGATTTTCTATAACTTGATCATTGATTTGTGATTTTCTAAGCAACAAGTGTTCTTTCATTTCCTTTGATTCATGGAGTTGTTCAAGCTCCTTCTTATGCTTCTGCATCAATTGGTCGTAAGATTTTTGATAATCATGTTCGCGTTTTCTCATATTCTCATTCATCTCAGCTTCTTCTTTTACATAGGCTTCGTACTCGACTGCATTTGCCTCTTGATATCTCTTAGCTTTCACTAATTTTGCGTGCATATCGTGTAAGCCTTTGAGATTCGATGAGTAATGTGAGTATTGGCGCGTTTTAGACTCACTGTTCCATTCTAAATCGTGCTCTTCGATTTCTTTCTGTTGTCTGATTTTTAGTTCTTCTTCCAGTTTCTTGTAGCGAACGTCAAGCTTTGCGAGGTCGGCCTCGTAAACATGACTGTTAATAGTTGAGTCTGTATCAGCGAAAGATTTGCGCAAATCAATATCTAATAACGCCATTCTTTGAACAGCAAGTTTATTTGCTTCTAGCTGGGCTTCTCTGACTCTGTCAATGCATTCCTGGATATGAACAGAGTCTCTGTATTGGCCTTTTGACTCCAAATGTTTTCTTCTGTTTTGTAAGTTAATGGCAACGAGTCCCAAAAGCTGTGGATCGGACTCTTCAACTACTTCACCCATCAAAACTTGTGCAGTTATTCGCTGAATGTCGTTTGATTTATCATGAATTAAAATATCGTTAGCTGGATTTCGTTTTCTCTGTTGTAATATGTTAGCATAGTGGAATCTTCGTGGTGCTCTTGCCGATTCAGTCCTTGACTGGTGCGGCGTTTCGTATGTTGACGAATGTCTCACGTAACTATCAGGAGATCGAGGCGTGTTGGGGTACATGGGAACTCTTAGGTTGTAGACCTCTCTTTGGGTCTGGAATACTTGAGTGTTATTTGAAGATCCTTGCGTTTCCATCCCAATTATTTTTTTCTTTACTAAGTTTCAGAAAGAAAAACCGTTAGTAAGAAATGTAAAGATTCGATTTACAGCACAAATCACTCTAAAACATGTTTATCGAATAGTGGCCACGAAAATAAGGAAAAAACCGATTTTAGAAGATTTTTGACATTTTACATAATTTACACGACATTTTCCGTTATTAGCATTTATTTAAAACAATATCAAATACAGACAACAAAAATATATGGAGGCCTATGGGTATAATTTGGGTTTTGCTTGCCGAGTTGAAAAACTTACAAATTATGATCCCTTTATGGGCAGTTATTTTCCAATTTTTCTCAGTTTTTATCCAAAACTATCTGAAACTCGTTTTGATACTCCAGCATGTATTCTCTTTCTTTATATACGCCTAATCAAGCGTCGTTTAAATATTATTTATTTTGAAGGATACTCTAATGATACGAAAACTCTCATTAATAAATTCCACATACGAGTCAGCAAAAGAATATTTCGAATCCTTTATAAAACGAATGATACCACCATACGAGATAGTTTATTTCAACAGGAAACCCACTGCTTCTGAACTGAAATTATGCTCCAGTTTTGATGGGATTTCACTCAGTACATTGAGCATTTACTTGAAGAGTTCATGGGATTTAGTATCGACATTTTCAACAAATTCAGTGTTTACGAATATGCAACCATAAATACAAGTCATGTAGAAATTTGATGCAGATATCGAAAATTTAAGTATGCTCAAATTTGGCACATCAATCCTATCTTATACAGGAAATACGTATGAATTGTATATAAATGAAGTCCATATCACATATGTTAATCTTGTTATTCTATTAACTCATTGACATTTATTTATATTACTTGATTATGAATAGTTTTATATGCCGATAAGTCATGGTATTTATTATAAACAAACATTACTATTATAATATATATTTCAAAGCAAAAGATATATCAATGTCTTCACTGCTTATTTCAGTTTTGTTCTTGTCCGATTCATTCACACTTTCTGTGTATGCATGTGATTCCAAAGCTTCTATTTTAGCCTGTTTTTCATCTAATAATCTTTCAAAGTCGTCAACTTCCTTATTAAGTGCTTCAACTTTAGCTCTTTTCAGCTTAAGATTTGTTTCATTACGAATAATTTCACGCTGCAGCTCTGGAATATCAATTTGAAAGTCAGGTGTCTCGTTTGATATCATTGTTGAATTCAAAAGTCGAGATAATGTGTTTTTGTTGATAATAAGTGATTTTTCTTCAGCATCAAGCTTAGAGAGTGAAGTGTTTTCGTCATGAATCGTAATAATTAGGAGGCCAATTTTATTTAGTGTATTTTGAAGAGTTGCGATCTTTTTGACTTTCTTACGATAAGACTCTTCTATTCTAGCTCGTTCTTCCAAGTTTCTTCTTATTAAATCATCTATATCTTCATATTCTTTGATAATTCTCATTCTTCTCTCTTGCTGTTCGCTGCTTAACTGAAGCACTGATCTGTGACTGATTGATGGAGAATTTGCATGTATATCATTGTACTTTTGGATCTCTTCATTAAGTTTTGCTTTGCGGATTTCGAGATTTATTTTGCGATTTTTGTTTTCAGTCTCTTTTGTATCAACAACTACTTTTAAACGCAGTAGCTCATTAGCATCATCTTGTTCAGCCGTCGAAAACTCATTATTAAAATTTTCTAATTTTTTAATTCGTTCTTCAAGTTCTTCGATTGATTCACAGCTGGGCTGCATTTTACTTGCTGCGCTTGTCTTTCTTGAGTTGAGATTGTCGATCTTTGAACGAAGTATATCGATTTTATTTTTTAATCGTTTTTCTTCTCTGCGTAATTCCATGTATTTTCTTATATAATCTTCATCGAATTCTGTAAGAGAGTTTTGGCTTGCATTTGATTTTCTTGATTTCGATTTCTTATCATTGGTTGATTTTTTATTTTTGCCACTTTGCGGCGAATTGTTCATCTGTTGTGATACATACATTTTGACAGGCGGAGAATTAGCATTTGCAGTATTATTTGTAGATTTATTTCTATCATGCTTATATTCAAGATGAAACAGAAAACAATCCAGTGAATCGAGACGCTTCTTATAATCGGATATGTCAACTACAAGATTTTTAAGTCTTCTCGTTGAACTAGCCATTTCTTATCGAACGAAGCTAAACGTGTATTTTTTTATCTAAAATCTTTGACAAATAAACCCTTTCGAGACAATTTATGACACGTAAAATGATATATCTGACACATAAAAGATTTACAAATCATATATATATTATGTCACGCAAGATTGAATGGATGCACCCCCACAAATACAATTTAGATTATAATTTTGCTTTTTTATCATATATGTAATAAATTTCTTTTTAAAGGGGATTGTAAATTTTGACAATTATTTTTTCTCATTTATCATAGTTAAAAAGTATAGCTTAGCATATGTATCAATGCAATCTATAAACAGTGCACATTGTATATTTATTTCCTAAAATAGTATATATGGCTATGGTAACATGAGAGCTTAGGGATTGATTTTTTGCCATGTAAGCAAAATTATGACATGTAAATATCAAAAAATCTATAAAATGTCTGGACAACTAATTTTAAATGATCCTTTTACTGGAACACATAGAACAGCTGATTCAGGGTTCGTTAAAATGAATGATATTGAAGCTAAGTTAAGTTTAAACTTACCTTTGCGCCAAAATCAAAATCCTGTAAATTTTTCGATCGAAGTGAAGGCCCCAGGTCATGCAGGACAATTCAACATGATACAAAAAATAACACTCGAAGATGGAAATACAAAATCAGAAATATATAATAAAAAAGGCGATGTTTCTTTAGATAAGAACGGAAATGGCAAAAGATCACTCAGTATAAGCGGTTTATCTAAGAAAATCAACAAGAAAAAACAAGTAAATCTTTCTTTTGAAGCAATTCCATCACAAAAAACAACTTCTTCGACAGTTGGAGAACTTCCAAAGCCACAATTACCAGTGGTTCTCACTCCTGTTGTCCAGCGCAAGGAAAGACAAGTTTATTATTATCAACCAGAAGAAAAAATTTACAATTCAAAAGAATCAACTGGTTATGTTGGCCTCATAAACCAAGGAGCAACTTGCTACATGAATTCCTCATTACAAACACTATTCACAATTCCTGCAATTCGCAATTTAATTTATCGTTTCCCAATAACATCATTTACAATAGCAGAGCAAACGCGTGATGTGTCATTTAAACTACAAACGCTATTCTTGAAACTTCATAATGAAACTGAAACACAAACAACTGAAGAATTAACGAAAGCATTTGGCTGGGACAACGAAGTTTACATTCAGCACGACGCTGCTGAGTTCATTCAAGCGCTTTTAGAAGCTTTATACAGGAAAATTAGTAGAAATCCAGATTTTATTGGAAGATTTGATGATTTATTCAAAATTGTTCACTATAATATGGTTGCCCCAGTCAATAGTGATTCATGGAGCATAAGAGGTGGAAAACTCACATCAAGAATGATAGAATTACCAATAACAAACGCAGATTCAATTGATCAGGCTTTAATGTACTTCACAGCACCAGGCGAAATCGACGACCAGATTGAAATAGATGGTGTTAGAACGAACGCGTTGCTGAAAATCCAATTAGAAAAGCTTCCAAAAATTTTACCACTTCATTTGCTGAGATTTAACTACTCTAGACTCCCAGACGGCTCATTTGGAAGAGTTAAGCTCTCAAAACGCGTGGAATTCTCAGAAACAATAATGATGCACAGCGATTTAGACCAAGATGTACAATATTCATTGCACGGCGTTATTTGCCATTCAGGATCAGCCACAGGCGGCCATTATTACTCATTTATCAAGCCATCAATGGAAGAGTCATGGCTGCTGTTCAACGATGACACAGTAAAAACAGCAACACATGATGAAGTTTTCGAGAATAATTTCGAAGGTGGAGCATATATATTGTTTTACGTCAGATCTGATTGTGAAGATGAAATATACAAGTATGATTTGAATCCACCACGCGAATTAGTCGATTTCTTCGATAAATCGTTTGATACTTGTGAAATTAAACTTATCACACAGGAAGGCATCAAACAGAATTGCATTCACAAGCGTCCAGGCTTGCTTAATGCTAATGCAGAGTTCAAAATCACTACAGCTAAATTAGAAAAAATATCAGAATTTATTCCTAAGGTTAGAGCATTAGTTGGCATTGATTATCCATTCACGATATTCAGATGTGATCATAACCAAAGACCAGTCGAAAAATGCGGCTTAAATGAAACAGTTGGCGAATCAGTAGGAAATTCCAAGTATTTATTCATCTGCCCAGGAGACATTCAACAGGATTCAATTATTCTGCTCAAGAAGTTTGATCCTACATCATTATCTCTTGATTTCATGGGATGCTGCGGAGTTAGTAGTGATTCAACATTGGGACAAGCAGCAGAGTTTATTACAGGTGGTGATCCACATTTCGCCTTCTATATAGAGACTAAACAGCAGGCGACAAGAGTTGATCCAGATTCTGTCATTTCACAGTCGAATCTCGCTGGATCAGTTATCGTAGTTCAGCCAGACATTGGAACAAAGTTCGATTTCCCAGAATCGGACTTAAATTATTTGACATTTTATACGGATTATAATGATGGACAGTATTCCACGTTTATGGAACTGCAGAGATACTCCACGACAACCATAGTTGGCTTCAACACTATCGGCCAGACATTATCGCAAGTTAAACTTCCAATTAATATAGATTTCAGCGAATTCAAACACATATTCTCTACTATGTTAGGCGTTGCTGAAGACACATGCCATATATTCCGCCTAAATAGTGGAAATCAGTACATGAAGCATCTCAAAGACGACAAAAACAAAGTTTCAACACAAGGAAAATTCACAGTCAGCGAATTATCTTTAACTGAAGACCAAAGACCAATTATTGTCGAGATGAACAAAGAGCGTCATTTACACGGCATATCTGCTAACACAACTCTCGCTGATTTAGGCTACCCAGCTCATTCCAACTCTTTTATTATCGAAAACACACCAAGCATGAAATCTTTAAATATTAACGAGCCAATTCCAAACTACGCGGAGTATATATATGTAGATCCTGTAGCTCACGATACCCCTTATATCTATAGCATTGTAGATTCGGGTTACAAAGACGAAATACTTATCCAAGCGATAAATTATACTGATGAAATTTCAACATTCGAAAAATTAAAACAATTCATCAGTAGTACTTTTAGTTCTAACTTAAGAGTTTCGATTGCTGAAGCCGGGGATACCGTAGTTACTAATTCTACACAAATGTTGCAGCTTATACAAGCCTTTCCTTCAGCTTACGTAAGAATTTCGTCGAAATCTTCTAATTCTTCAACTGAACAATCAATTGTCTTTTACAACTAAATATTATTTGCTATTTGCTATCTTATATCCATGTTTTTATATTTACAGTTTTATATAATTTTTTCAAAAATAAACTGTAATATTTCAACACTCAAAATATAAAAGGCCTGTTTCATAAAAACTAGTATAACACATAGCTCATGAAATAATTGCCTAAATCCATTCCAGAAAAAATGACTAAATATTTCTTAATTTGAATGCCATTTATGCAGCAAGATCTGTGGGTGTTCGGCCACAGCAAGACAGTTTTTCCAGTTATTTTTGCGGAGAATAAACGATTTGAAAAAGATTTCTGCCAAATCATTAATTGATAAAAATAAGCTTATACATTTGCCAAAATATGATTTTTACAAGCAACCATCGAATTAAAACAAAAAAATTTAAGAGATTAAAAATTTCAAACAATCTAAATGAAGGGTTATGTGAAGTAGATATGAGTAAACGCTTAGTTATTGTTACCAATGAGTGCAGACATGAAAGATTCTTCATCAAATATTGAGTTACCGATCATCTGGAATAAATTATCGAAAGGATTCGATCGGACGGGCTCGATCGGCGCCTCAGTTTCTGTATTTTTATCGTTGTTGTCAGGTTGTTCATTTGAGCTTTGGTTCGGCTCGCTAATTGGCTTTTTCTGATCTTGGCGAAGCAAAGTTTGCCATCTGTTTCGAATCATATTACCAGTCCTTCCCTTTAGCATTTTCGCGATAGTATTCCACTTTGGTCCGTGTATTTGAAATTGCGTTGTTAGAATTTGATCTTCTTCAGCCGTCCACTCGTGGTGATTTATTCTAGGACACAAGTAATTTTGATATCTTTCTCTACATTGTCGTGGCGTTCTTGTTTGCATAATATTACTTATTTCCCTCCAATTGGGGGATTTTCCCGATTCAGAAACGAGCTTTATCAGCTTCAGGTCCTCTCTCTCGCTGAACTTCGTCCTCAAGCCTCCCTCCTCTCTCGGTGCTTTTCCATTTGGTAGCAATCTATCCATTTAAAAATTCTTTTTTCTTCACCTGAAGAAAGATTTGAATTTTTAAAAGCATTCAATTCTAAAAACGCGAATATTCCGCATGTTTACCATATTACAAGTATATTTTGCATTAAAATTTTGAAAGATTGAATTGCTATTGAAATTTTGTGCATTAAAAAAAATTAATATTGAATGATCAACTAGATAAATTTAATGTATATTACTGTACTACATGTAACTAGCAATATTTAACGTGATGAGTTTTGAAGTCATTTGAAATTTCGTTAAAGAAGAATTAAATTAAAAATACAATATAACTGGTTTATATTAAAAATAAAGCAATGTTTTAGGGATTTAATCCCTAACACAAATTATGAATAGAATTTCAATTTTTTTTTGATAACTGCATGCATATTTTATGAGTAATTTTTAATGTCTTCGATACAATGAAGATCAGCCCTCCAATTTTTCTTTATCAAAATTACATTTTACAAATATTCATAATTTTTTTCCTTCGATAGCTATAAATACATCTAAATAGTCTATTTGACAATTTTTATAATTGAATTGCGAAGGGCGTAAAGGCGTAATTTTTAAATTATTCACATTATCACCCATAGATCCATTGTAATTAAAATTTTTTAAGATTCAAAGGTCCACAGAAAAAAGTTTATTTTCATTTTTTTGTTAGCATATATTTTTTAGTGGAACAAAACCGCATCATGGACTTATTATGTTCCTCTATATTTTCCGTTATAGCATAAATTATTCTTAAAACTGACGATCAAACAATTTCATTATTAAATATTTCTCGGTTATATATAAAAATATGGATTAGTAAGGCAATGGAAATAATAATTTATCAGAGCTTCTCAAGATATTAGAAATTCAATAAGTTCAAACTTCCACAATTCCGTAGAAAAGTTGGAACAAATGAAGAATTACACCATAGTCTCCATGGATAATGGGAAGAAATCGCTTAAGTAACAACGTCAATTTATGCAAAAAATATCATTACAAACTGCTGAATTTTAATCCATTAATAGAGTTTCCGTTGCACGATGAAGCAGTTCTATGGATTTATGAGGGTACAATAGCTTGAAAATTTTAAAATTATCTTCCACTCTCTTTAATTATTGGCATACATTGTATATTCCATGTCATTATAGTGAAGTAATCATGAGAGTAAAGGAGAATTAAGATTATAATGATAGTTGAGTAATCATTGAACAAGTATATGGTTTGATAATGGTAGCAGATATTTGCATTCATTAGAACTGGTCGTAGATATAAATAATTAGTGAAATAAAGAACCAAGAATAGACGCTTTCCGAACAAATTTTTAAATATATTATTGATCAATTAAAATTGAACAATTGTTAACCAAGTTACAAGGAACCATATAGAATATTGTTAAAAATAGCTTTGAAGTAATAAAACTCCAAAATATTTGATGTCAATAACAATCAAAAAGAAAAATCAATCATTTTCTCCATAGTCCCATTTCTTGATTGGCCTAATTGCTCCCTTCCATTTTTCTGTGCCAATCAACGAACGGTTGATATTGTAATGACCAGGTCCTGGAGAATCAGTCGTTGATTCAAATGTACTTCGTCCTCTAAGTCTTGGGAATGTTGTCTGATACTTTGGCTGTGGAGTTCTTGGAGAATAAGCACCTGGTCCTGGCGTGTCATTAATTGGATCCATTAATTTGTTTCTGATTGTAATTTTTGGTGTAGAAGGAGGACGTATATCATAAGCTGCAAGTGGTGTGTCACTCTTTGCCCAGAATTCCGTTGAAATTCTTAATCCAATATGTTTCTCAAGCTTTCTTGGGTAAACTGACAAATCAGGGATGTCACATCCACTCGTAGGTGTGGAATAATCAACATCTGGACGTGATTTCAATGTAAACAAAGGTGTTGATCTCACATAATCAAAAGTGTCATAGGCTGCTGGACCAGGTGAAAGCTCTAATGGTTCTTCTTCCTTTCTGCTTGATCCAATTGTAATATGAGCGGCATCTTTTCCGAAAGGATCGATTTCATTACTTTGATTCTGCGTAAATAGTTTGACAGAGTGACGACGTGGAGATTTTGCTGTGTTTATGGCACGAGGAGCAGCAATACCACCGCTTAGATCAAATCTCCTCGCTGAAACAGAATTTCTCATTTTCATTTTTTTTTTTGCTCAAAAAATTATCGTCATTTTGTAAAGGGAACGACACTTTTTAAAATTTTGACATTTGACACTTTACAATGACATATTATCAAAAAGAAAATTTACTGTTGTCTTATATTGGAAAAACGTACTACTTGGCTATTACTAGAAACAATGGAACTAATTTTGCATGCTAAATCATAATCTTTTTACCTATGATTAATTTTTATCTAGCAAATAAATCATGCGACCAGATCCAAAAAGTCTTCTCGGATATCTAGGTCATTAGGATCGATTGAAAAGTCTTTCAATCTTTTCTTGTTCCTTGAATTTCATAAAGTCCTCTAATAGCGATGTGTTTAGTCTCTTTTTCTGCATCTTCTGGATTATATCATCGAGGATATCGTTGCTGTAATTGTCATAATTATAGTCTTTCTGTTTTTTTTAAAAAATCATTGCAAAAAGAATGTTCAAAATTAAAATAATTAAGAAAGAACAAAATATTTATTTAAAGTCTTGAAACAGTTGTCTGAAGAAGCTCGTCATCATCAATTTCCTTCTTGTGAGCAAGAAGATATTCCTTCATATGTATCTTAGCAAGCTCAGTCTTATCCATTGGAACTTCCTCATCAAGGATAGCGCCAACTGTCCAAGCTAATCTTGAGAATAAAATTGGGAATTTCTCTGTAATTTCAATAAGCTTCTGGAAACCATTGCAAGCATAGAATTGCTCTCTAAGAGGGACAAAACTACGAATGGCTGAAGAAATCATTCCAACTTTTCTTTTAGCAGGCTTTTCGTCGTCTTCGCCGTCGAGTGTATCAAGAATCTTCTGCATACCGATCTTCTTGAGGAACTTATCTTGAACCTTTGGGTTATTTTGAAGAGCATTAGAAATAATCCAAGCGGCAGCCATACGAGTTTCTGTGTTGGAATCACGGAGATAAGGGAGAACAATTTCAAAACCATTAAGATCAGCAAACCAATCTGCTTGATCAATGCCTTCGACAATGAATAAAACCTTATCGAGAGCATAATGTAAATCTTCGAGCTTTTCTGGTCTCTCCTCGAGCTTCTTAACATTCTCCTTCAGTATTTTAATCTCATCTGGGAAGGCAGTTTCCCATAATTCTTTAAACTCTTCGTGTGTCATCATTTTAGCCGTATCTACATTCTTAATCTCTTCCGGATTGCTATTGGCAATAGACCAGCGGAGGAGACCTTCTGGTGTATGCTTCTCGAACTCACGATCACTCATTGCTATGTGGTAAAAATGAATGTTTTTTTTATCGTCAATTTTCCCCTCAAAATGGAGGTGGTCGGCCACTTATAAATTTTTAATCTGCCAAAATTTACTATACAAAATAAGATTATTTTTACATGTCAAAATTATAAATTATCCTTTTATCTCTATATAATCATGATTGCTCAATGTGCTTTGCAGGAGATTAATTAACGCTATAATAATCCCACTTTTCACTAATATATTTGCAGTAAAAAGCGTCGAGAAAAGTCGATTTTTAAAAAAACGATTTAAGTAAATTTTTAACGATCTGACATGTAAATTATACAAAATTCCTTCAAATATGACAATCCGTCATGTAAAACTAATATTCTCATTTCTTGTTTCTTTTTTTTTAGTTAGAGAATGATGTGTACATATCTTATCTAGAGTTTCAGAACTTGATTAAACTTCTAAGTCAGCGTTGATTATAATTTTTCTTTGATTAATAATAATCTATGTACCAATCTGCTAAAAGCTGTATTTTTGCTCTAAGATTTGCCAAATACTATATATTGTTTATAATAAATGATATATATGAGTACGCAGTATCAGCATTTTTGTAATAGCGACTAGTTACCTAATATCTATTGTTGAAAGCTCTGTATAAATAAAAAACAACAAAACAACAATTTATTATGCATTCTATTGTAGATTGAGGCAGCCGCAGTATCCTGTGAGGAACATTTTAAGCTTCTCTTTAAAGTTAATTCCTCCACGTGCGTTTTGCAGCATCTCATCTGCTGCGTCGAGAATATGAGGCACGTCCCAGTTCTTGTTTTTTTGGATTGCCTGGGCCATTTCATCTGCCATTTTCGGTAGAGGCACCTGCTGTATATGCGCCACGCACAAAAACCTAAGGAAGTCTGTTATATCTTCTATGCGACCTAGAATTTGATCCCATAGATACATCAATTCATGCACATTATGCTCATCTGCAAATAAAGTCAATTCCCATTTTAAGGCATAGTGCATTGAGCAGTGATGCACACTATTAAGCAGCGCAGCTGTTTCTGGTACGAATTCTTCTACTAATCGGTCTAAAATTCTGAAATGAGCTTCGATTATTGGAAGATTTTCTATATCTTGAGAAATTGGGTTGTATGCTATAAAAGCTCGACTTATATAAAAAGACATTGCTTCTGCAAACTCTACTGTGAGATTTCCTTTGACAATAAAATATAAAGATACAAGAAGTGCCATCCATGCATATCTATCATGCCCTTGCACGTAAGAAAGATGAGGTGTATCTATTGTTATTACTGCAAGAATCCTTTGCGCTATAACATCCGTATTTTCCAAATATTTCTGTGGAATTCCGAGAGCTTTTGAAATTGAAAGAAACCAAGAGTGTGTTCTATCAATATCTACGCGAATCGTATATGCAACATCATTACTCAGTCTTTTTAGCGGTGTTTGATAATTCTCTTTAAAAAGATGCTGACATAATATTTTATAAGCGGAGTATTTTGCTTGAATTTTCGAAACCCATTCAGCTCTAGCAGCTGGTATAACAGAAAGCCGAATAAGCCAAGAAAGAAATCTGCATCCCACTGGTTTAAAGAAATCTCGACGTAGAAGAAATTCTTGTACATCATAGAAATCATATATATCGCCAGACTGTGAGATTAGGGCTGATCTCAGCATATCATTGCTGAAATCGGAGTCCATTGTCACTTTTTACACCAAATTATCAATCATCAAAAATAAAACAAGAATAAACACATAATATAAAATATTTTTTGATCTGCAAAATTTCAAGCTCAAATTTCCATTATTCAAAAATTTGATAATATTTTTTTATAGCTTGATAGAAATCCATTGTCTTGGATATGTGTATCATTATAATAAGAGTGTTAGTGTAAATTTGTTACATGATAGAAATATTTATAATAAAACGTATTATTCAAAATATTTGGGGACAATTTGTTCAGGAAGAACACGGTTTTCATCTGGAACGGCTTCAAATATCTGAAAGTTAACTTCTAAGTTTTGATTAACTTGCATGATCGAAGCCAGGTTTTTTGTTCGATACATATAGTTTGGAGCAGACCACACAGTAGCAACTTTGTTGTTAAAGTGCCACTGGAAGCCTTCTAGGACCAACTGGTGAGCACGCGCAATAAAATTAAGCCTGTTATTATGACAAAATTCCTCGGCAGCTACTGATCCAAAGTACCATCCAGCACCTCTAGGATTATTAACAGCCCATCCTTGGAAAGATTCTTCACCAGGATCAGACCAGCAGAGGTCAGAGATCGGCCCATCGAAGAGAATATTTGGCAATTTTTGGAGCAGCGCGATGCTTTCAACGAGGCGAATTGCTGGTGAAAGTCCACCGTGGACGCAGAATATTTTGTTGTCTATGAGGGCGGCCATGGGGAGCATCTCGAACACTTGGTTACAAAGTTCCCAGATTGAAGCATGTCCAAATTTTGCAATTACTTCTTCATAGAATCCATATGTTGTGTTTATTGGGCGAGTCTCGTGATTTCCACGAAGAAGGATGAAATTATCGGGATATTTTATCTTATAAGCAAGGAGAAGCGAAATCGTTTCGATAGAGAAAAATCCTCGATCAACATAATCACCTAAAAACAGATATTTTACATCTTTTGGGTCACCTCCAACCCTAAACAGCCGAAGGACATCGAAAAATTGGCCATGAACATCGCCGCAAACAACAATCGGCGAACTTACATTCAATATGGTTCCTTCGCTATACAATACTTCCATGGCTGTCCTAAATAGAACATTAAGATCGTATTCTGTTATATGATTTGCAAAGATTGATTCAATAAATTTATCAACATCCATTAAAATGTCACATTTTGAAAAATCTGACTACGAAAAATATAATCTATATTCATATAAGATATCATATCACATAAAAAAAAAATTAAGAGTTTTGATATTTCGAATTTTTGACTTACAAATGAGTCATTTTCCCCATTTATTTTAAGGCAGAATATATTACATCGGAAGATTTCATAAAAAAAATTAATGTCATGTAAATGTCAATTTTATTTTTACATGTCAAAAACCACTCATCACATTTGACAATATGACATTTGAAACTTTACAAAGTCGGGGGTTTCTTTGAGGTTGAAAATTAAATATTTCTTTTGCAATGAATCATATATTTTCATGCATTGCTGGACAAAATAATTGTTAATGTTAGTGCAAAAACTATAAAAGATTATACTCCATTAGTATCTGCTTCATGATTTAAAAGAAATAGTATTTTACCGACTTTAGCATTAAAGTTATTACAGTGTTGATATATGCATACAATGAAAATGCATTAAATTCAATTGCAATATTAAAATAAAAAATCATTCAAGGAAAATGAAATCATTATTCTATCATTTTTGATTTCTAATAAGAATACATCTATTTCTTTATAAACTGAATAATTAAAAATAAACTCTAATAAAATAATTATCTAATAAGCGCATTGAATCTGTTAATCTTAGCTCTGGATGTTCCAAGCCTCTTTGTGAGCTGTTTTCCAACTTCCGGATTCTGCTTCACGATTCTCTTCAATGTCTCTCTCATTGCTGTGACTGTGTCCTCCTCCAGTTCATATTCATCGAGCTCTGTCTTCTTCATTAAAAGGAGTTCTGTGAATACTGATAAAGCAGGGACGACTATGCACTCGAACTTTTCTTCGTCTTCGAGCATGGAGCAGAGACACTCCATCAGCTCTTCGTTCTCTTCAACATCTGGGCCGAATGGCATAACTTGAAGGATGCCTTCAAGAAGTTCTGGGATCACACGCGTTGTCTCACTGGAAACATAAACAGTGAAGACGAATTGTGCAATATCAGGCATCGAGTCTACAGCGTGAGCAATATCGCCGTAGAAATACTCTTCCTCTTCGTTTGGATCAGAGACGATCATTCCGACAACTTCTGCGAGATGCTCGAAGAATGGATCGCACGGCTCAACGACATCAGGATGGACATCGTAGACATTCTTGAGCGTGCGGCATGTTGCTGCAAGCTCGTCGACATCATGGCCGTCAAGCTGCGGCAACAGCACGCTGAGAGTTCCAGTCAAAACTGCAGCAGCGGCATCATTGACAACACCTGCTTGAAGGCCAGCGATGATTGGACGAAGTATCATTGGAATGACGGAGTAAGGAGCTTTAGATATCCACTCGATCAGCTTCACGCACACGTCAGCACCTTTTGAAGTGTTCCTGACGATGTATCTCTCCAAGTACAAAAACAGGAACTTCTCAGGTGGCTTGGATAAATGCGGAGGCTGGCCGTACAAAATTTTGAGTTTTCCTTCCATGATGCTCTTTGTGAAACCGTCTGAAAGTGATTCCTTGATATCGAACTTCTTCATGAGTTTGCGCATTGTCTGGACAAGGGTTATTAAAGCATCAGAGCTCATTACTTCGTTAGCGCGATTTGCCGCAATCTCGAAAATAGTGTTCGCGAGTTCTGGTGTCAATTTTGGTCTCAACGCGATGAAAATCGCGCACGCGTTCATCATCTCTTTGATATTCTCCGAGTTAAGGAAGTTCTTCGCGTAGTTAGCGATCTCTGGGCAAAGGGAGTCATCGAGGCCGTCGCCAATCATGACAGCGAGGTCTGCAGCGAGGTTAAGTCTGTCCTTAAGGCGGCCAGCTTTGTCATCGTGGATTGCTTTTACGAGCGTTGGAAGGTATTTGACGATAATTCCGCTCGTTTCTGCTGTGAAGTCGCGGGACATGGCGACGAAGTAAGCTGATAGCCATGGGAATGCGCAAACATGGCCTTCATTGATTAAAGCCTCAGCGTGGCGCATCGCATCCTGATAACAATCTTCAACGAACATTGTATCGCGTCCATCGAGATCTGCGAGCGTATCCAAGCAGTGTCCACGTATTAGAGGAGAGTCTGATGACTTTAATGTCATAACCGCGAAGTCTAAGATTGGTTGAAGAATTGAAACTTCTTGTGCATGCTCGTCTTCGGCATAATCTTCGTATTCATCTTCTGGGTAGATGAATGTTGAAATAATCTTGAAGAAAATGCTGATCTGGAAGTCTGTAGTAAATTGTGAGAAACTTGAGAGGAAAAGTGTAACGATAGGTGGCGAGAGGAACAAGTCTTCTTGGATAAGAGCCTTAAAAGCCTTGTATCCGCGATATGAAACCGGCTTGTCGTCGCATGTTATTAAAGTAATGATATCTTTAGCGAGAACTTCTGCAGATGGTGCTGTATTTGGATTATTTTCAAAGTAAACACTAAGATATTCGAGCAAGAAACAGCTTACCATTTGATTAATGCGATCTTTCTTGATTGCTTGCATAACAGCTTCGACAATGAATGTGTCTGCACCTTCAGATACTTCCAAAAGGCAGTAAGAAATCGGAGCTAAGATAAACATAGCTGCTGGGGCCTTTTCTGTGCCCATTAATTTATGAAGATGATGATAAATTGCTGCAATTGTAGTTTTTTGCAAATCTTCTGTCATAATTTCGTCGAAAACATCGATAAATTCCAAGGAAATGTCTTGATGCTCTTGCATATATGTGTGCATAATATCAACACTTACATCAAAGAACTTAACACAGTTCGAAATAGAGAGTAGTGGGGCAAGTAAAGCAAGTGGGCCGCATAATTTTGTTCTTTCTTCGAATGATTTAGATGTGTCTGAATATTCATTTAAGAATTTTGTAACAACTTGTGGATTTTTGTCACGGAATTCGGGATATTTCCGTGTATATCCAAGTAATAATGGATAATACATGCCCAGAGTTCTAATAGAAGTCTGCGCGAGATCAAATAAAACTGTCCACATTTTATCTGGGTTTATTTTTTTGGATTTCTTGTTTCTGTTGTCAGCTGTCGATGGATCACATGCATTTCTAAGCTCGTTGTACAGTTCTTGTGGATCCATTTTTCAAGTTGACCACTAAAAATTTTTGAACGATTATTTTCAACACAATTTTTCATATTTATGTACTTATGATGTGTGACTTGGATACTCTTCCATTAGATTATATTTACCATTTTTTGAAAAATCGTCCTTTAAACTTCCTTCCAAAATCGATTTTTTACTCCAATTCGAATAAGATTTTCGTTCTCTATTGATATTGAGCCTTAGTTACTAGAATATTTTCATCATATGTGAGATGTATCATATGATCACAGATATGATTTCCTCAAGAAAAAGAATTTTGAGATTATCCATTATTAAGAGCGGTTGAGCACATATTCAATGCTAAAACAACCATGTTCTTCAGTGAATATGTCTTTCGTCGTCTCTTGCTGATCAAAGACAAAATTCAAGAATATCTTAGCTTTGATCATTTGATGCATTTCTACATCATATGAGAAATGTTCTACATGATCATAGACAAGATTTACTTAAAAAATTCGGACGATTATCCGATTTGAGATAAAACTAAAATAAATCCTGTCTATGATCATATGGTACATTTATACATCATACAAGAGATGTCTCACATGATCACAGACATGACTTACTTAAAAAACACGGATGATCTTCTGATTTTATAAAATTCAAGTAAATCTTGCATTTAATCATGTGATATATTTCCACACCATATGAGATATGTTTTACATGATCACAGACGTGTACAACTTAGGACATTCATGTGTGAAAAAAAATATCCAAAAGTAACAACACCCAGTATTAGCACATGTCACTTTTGTGATTTTACATGTCAAATCTCAGAGATTTTGAACAGAAAGGAGAAAAATGAGGAGTTATCAATGCAGATGAATAAATCTTGAGTTGTTTAATTGCCACTTGTCTGATATTGTTTGTAAAAGGAGCTTGAAGCGTTGATTTCAATCTAATTTATAAAAATAAAAAAGGTATTTCCGTTATTGCCTTAATCAATGCACAAACTAATGATGCATGGTGACCGTTTCTTCACAAACGAAAAGATTATCCACACGAAAAACGGGTGGTCAAACACAGATGACTTTTATCAATAAAAATGACTACTGAATCTTTATGATGAAAGGTATGGAGTCGATGATTCCAGGTAATAAATTTTTTGGTCTTTGTGAAAAGTTTTGTGTATAAGTAATTCGGATTCTTTTAACTTAAAGCATGCATTTTGCCCGCATAAGGATCATTCTGAACCTGTAATTGCTTAGGATTGCTTCCAATTAACTTTTGAAAAGGTTTCAGCATTCTTAGTTGCCTATCTTGAACACAATCCATTTACAACATATGGATTTTAAAAATTAAAATATTGAAGAACAATCAAATGACGTTCAACCAAATGCGAAATCGCCCTTATAGCCTGAAATTTAGACAAGATTTGTTAGTATCCCAAAAGAAGTGTTCGAGGTTACACCTGAAATTCTTGCCTTCGTTTCTCTTGGATACTATTCTTTTTTGCGCTCCAACGAAGTATTGAATCTTCAAAACGAAGATTTTGTTCAAATATCTGCCACATTTTTGCAACATTTAGCGACTGACACCCTTAAGGTAGTCTAGTGTTGATGACGACTTCGATTCGAATCAACTGGTACCGCGGTATTAAGAGAATCCCACTTTTTTGAAATCTGACATTGTAAAACGACACCTTTCATTTCTGACAATCCGACATATGATACTTTACAAAGTCAGATTTCTAAAAAGTATCTATTCTATGATAAATGGATATATCAAAGAGTACAGAATCCTACGAAATAAATAAAAAGCCTAACAACATAAAAATGAGGAACTTTTCTGTAGATAGAAAAAAATTCTTACAATTTTGGAATCAAAAGTGACAATAAAGTGTGAAAAGTTATATATATGACGGAGCCGGTATTTCCTGGTTCAAGTGAATTATTTGGTGTATCACCGTACTACGAACTGGAAACTCGCGGCTCTTTGTATCTCCAAATTGACCAAATCATAAAACTATCTGATAATAAACAAAATTCGACATTTAAGATAGCAATGTCACATTTCAAGAAATATATTTCAGATACTTATAGGGCAAAAACGCAGGTCAATGAAGAGAGATTCTTTTTAAATGAACTTTTCTATGCAATTTCATTAAATCGATTGAATAACAACGTTAGCCATTACTTAATGTTTATCGATGCAATTACATACGCAGATTTATGCTCAAAACAGACGAAAGCAATTCGCATAGCGCGAGACTTACTTGAGATTCCGCCATTTAATGACAATCCTACATGGGAAATATTCGAAAAGATTCTCATTTGGATTGCCAAATATGCAGGAAATTCTCTTGATGGAATCATTTCTAGGTTTAGATCAAAGATTTTCGAATGGGTTATTGCATCAAAGAGAGAATTCAAGATTTCAGCGCTAAATCTGATAGTTATTTTCTTTAAAAACTTTAAACACGCACTTATCGCTAATATGGAGCAAATTCAATCATCGATTCTTTCATCTCTACAACACGAAGACCCAGGCGTAAGAGCTGCTGGCTGCCATACGCTGGAAATCGCTCTGACACAATCAGAGTCTACTCAAATGATACACATTCAAACACTTTGTGTTACCATTTCATCATATCTAGTTACAAGTCAAGATCCACAGTTTTCTGGGTTCGTGGATGCAGTTAGATCAGTTATAGATGCAGCTCCGCGCTTTGCTTCCGTCTTTACTTTCGCAGATCCTCCTTTACATTTGATATCTGTTGATAAACCAACGAATGCTTCTTTGGAGTTAGTTTCATTAGCTTATAGATGTACACCAAAGTTGTTTAAATACGAACATGTCACTCAAATGTTAAATTTATACAAAAAATTTGTTAGCAAAAAGTCTCCTTGCAGGTTATGCGCTTTACGCACATTAGGTGAGTTTGCATTTTTGGCATCATCACGTTTGCACACATTGCATACAGAAGCTGTTGAAAGTTTGCTCCAAATTATTTGCCAAACACTTACATCGACCGAGGCAGCTTTTGCCGTTCTTTCTTTGCTGAATCCTGAAAATCCTAAGTACCAAGAAAGGATAAACGCGATTTTTGCATTTGAACCAGATGAATTATTAGTTCAAGGGTTTGTAAAATACGTCGAATTATGGCCAAAATACGCTATGACCATTAAAAATGAATTAATTCCTAAGTTTTATGAATGTATTACGACAAAAGATGCGCAAAGTATTCTTTTATCAATTAAAGCGCTTCTTGACTTAAAGTGTACAATAGAGGAACTCACAATTAGAGTGATTTTGAATTACGCGAACTTGTTGCTTCATCCAGATTTAAATGTCAGATCAAAAGTTGCTGATTTCCTTTTAATCTTCCAAGACGCTGATCTTGGAATCCCAGAGCGTCTCATAGTCTTCGTTTCAGCTGAAATTAATGACGATTTGAAGCTGAGAATTCTTCAAAAAATTCATTTGAAGCCAACAGGCAAAAGATTTGTTCCTTTGATCTTTTCTATGGCTCACGATACAAATGTAGAGATTTGTGTCAGTTCTATCAAAGTTTTGGCAGTTTTACCCGACACAGAAAGAATAATTAATCAATTAGCTTTAGAATTGTTCCAATCTTTGAAATTACAGCCAACAATCGAAAAGATTTATATCAAACAGCTATTAACTATCATTTCTTTAGAGAATATCGATGGAATTCCAAACAAAAACGAATTAACTAATTTAATTCTTGAATTTCCATCACAAATATCTGGTTCTTTGATGTTATTAGATAAATTAATGAAATATGGAGTCAAGATAAATGATTATCAGAACATAATAACTCATGTTAAAGCAAATATCAAATTGCATCTTTCTCCAAACAGAATGAAATCAGCATTGAAGTTGTTGCTGACTTCCATGGAATACACAGACATATTAGATTACATATGGAGCTCAGATCTACAAATCGTTCCATTATTATATGAGCTTGCACAAAAAATTGAAGAAATGCCGATTAAATCTTTGATTATCACAATAATTGCTAAACTGGGCGTCATAGATCCAAAGATAGTCCAGCCCCTCCTCTCGACTAAAAGGGATACAAACAAGAACCCAGCGAACACATTCAAGCCACTCGCAGAATCAATTGATCCGATTGTCAGTTTAACTTATGTTTCGGTATCCACTGCTTTGCCTCTTTTGATGGAAATCATCGGCAACGATGCTTTGGTTACATTACATCCGCATGCTGTAGAAGCTTTGTTGACTGTCCTCAAGAACTACAGAGTCATCGGCGAAGATTTATCAGGATTGTTGGTGACATACATCAAAGATTTCTTGACGAACGGCGGCCCATCAACTATTTCGATTGTTTTGAAGAATTTCCCCAATTTCATTATAGTTTTAGGTGGCACTTATGCTGAGGAAGTCATTCCGCCAACAATAGACGTAATTTGCAAGTTCTGGGGAAGGATTCCTTTCCACACACTTCTCAGAGCAACAGAGTGGATTGCAACACAATTGACAGAAACACTAGAACCACACGTACACAGAATAACCAAATTATTCTTGGGATCAATACAAACTGTACCTTCCGAAACAGCCAATGACATATTCTCTGTGTTCGTCAGCCTCGGCAGCCTTGTTTCATTGGTAGATTATTTAATTATTCCGGCTTTCTTGCAATATATAGAAGCCCACATGATGAATACAAACATCGCTGGTGAGATGATTGTCAAACTGCAAAGCATTTTAACGTATATCAAAGATAATGGAGATTTCGGCCACGAGATCATCAAAACACTTCTAGTTGTCTATCAGAAGAACGCTGACTTAAGATCAAGAGTTATCAACATTTTTATAAGTTTCATTATTTTGTTCAGAAATCACGTTCTGTTTTTGCTACCTGAAATCACGCAAGTAATCAACCTAGAGAGCGATAGATACTTAAACAAAATTCTAGACTGCTTGAATACAAACACAGAAATTCCACTGGCCCTCAAAAACAAGTTCGCACCTGATCCAGCGCCGCCGCAGCCTCGACAAACATCTCACCATTTTACAATGCCAAGGAAAGTTTCTAATGTTGTTTACACGGAGCCGCACTTTGAAGTTCCACAGAAAGATTGGACTAAGGTCCAGTGGGAGAAGTGGTATGATGAGACAATACCCGTTTTCATCAGGAACTCTCCTTCGCGCGCGATTTCAGCTTGCCACATGCTCGCTGAAAATCACGCTCATATCTGTTCATCTCTTTTCCCTGTCGCTTTCGCGATCAACTTGATTGGATCCGAAACCATTACGCTATCTCTTGAGATGATGAAGAACGCTTTAATGTCGAACGAATGTCCTCAGTTCATTGTTAGATTGTTTTTGAGTTCAATAGAACTGTTGGAAATCTCAGGAGCTCCTCTTCCTGTCAAATACAAACTTTTAACTCACATTGCAAATAAAATGCGTCAGTATCATCAAGCGTTGAGATATGCTGAAGCTGCTTTCGACTCAGATACAGAGAAGCTCTCGCAGGTTATTATAAACATCAACAAGAAGCTCGGTCTTAAGTATGCAGCGAATGGAATTTTCAGGAAACTTTCTCGATCGAAAGAAGAGCCAGATTTTTCGTCAAACACATTCCAATTTCTTGGTGTCTGGGAGGACGCATTGAGGCTGTGGGAGAAGAAGCTCGCAATCATGCCAAACAATGTGGCATTGCTCAACAACAAAATGACCTGCTTGGAATATTTGTCGCGCTACAAAGATCTCGAGAAGTGCGCAAGTGGATTCAGCCCACGATTCTCGGCTGTCGCTGCATTAGGCAATGGAAAAATCGACGATTTCATGGCAAACATGGAGAAAGTACAGTTAAGTCCAGACACGTCTCTTCTTCACGCAATATTTAACTTGCTGAAAGGCGATTATGAAACAACAAGATCGTGCATCAACACTTTTGTAATCACGAATATCGAAAACACTTTCCCTGTGTTAAGCGGCGACTTCGAGCGCAGTTATCATGACTTCGTTCAAATTGCGCAAGTCGTGGAGCTGCTCGAAATAGTCATGATGAAGGAGAATCCGTCAAGCGTCAATAGAATAATGAAGAACTGGGAATACAGACTGAAACAAGTAAAGTACAACGGACAAAGCGATTATTTCTCGCTGTTGCAAATAAGAAGCCTCTTCTTCTCACAAGATGAAATGAAAAAGTATTGGATAGATTTCCTTAATACAACAATCAAACAAGGACAAACACAAATCGCTGAGATTGCTTTAGAAAAACTTCCTGTTGATGAACCAGAAACATTATTCTTGAAGTCAGAAATGGCCCTTTATTCAGGAAGAACACAAGAAATGATTTCAGGTGCAACAAAAGCCTTGGAAATGGTTGACAAAGAATCTCCACTCTACGTGAAGATCAATAAAACACTCGGCAGAGTTTTCCTTAGTATAGGAAATCTCAAACAAAGTCTCCAGCATGCCAAGAACGCTCTTGATTTGTCAAGATACAACTTCAAAACGTGGAAACTATGGAGTGATGTAAACATCGCAATTTACGAAAAGAGTAACTTTAAAGACCAGAAATCTCTTGTTCAAACTCTTGAAGCGCTAATGAATGTCCTTATGCTTAATCCTCCTGTTCCAATGCACTCGATACTCAGAGTTTTCTCGATTTTGTTCAAACATGGAAACACGGAAATATATGACGTGTTCAGGAAATACATGCAATGGGTTCCAACACAGTACATTGCTGAGCATCTCCCGCAGATAACAGCGAAGCTCAGTGCAGACAAAGAGCTCGACAAACTTTTAGTCGAAACAATGTCATTCATTGGTAGAAATCATCCAAACGTCGTTCTTCAAGCATTGAGTGTTGCCTTCCCCTATCAGGCTGATCGTGCAGAAATCATCAAGAGTGTCATTGCGTATTTAAAAACAAGCCATCCACAGCTCGTTGAAGACTCGTCAATCGCGAGAAATGAGCTCGTTAGAGTTGCATCATCGTGGTTTGAAATATGGACATATGCTGTTGATGAATCTTCGAGACTTTACTTGCACCAGAATGATCCGAAAGGTGCTGCAAGGTTGTTGTTAAGTTATCACGAGAAGATTTCTCACACACCAAAGTCATTCCTTGAGCTTTCTTTCAACGCACAGTTTGCTGCAACTCTTGGCAAAGCTTGCTCACTAACTAAAGCATTTTTGTCGGAAGAATCTGGCATAGAAGCTTTCCATCTCGCTTGGCAGTTCTATACTGGAGTTTATAACTCTTTGCAATCGCAGGCATCCAGCATTAAAAGTGTGATTCTTGAAGACGCTTCTCCTGCCTTGGCTTCTTTCAAGTCTTCGCTTATTGCAATCCCAGGAACCTACAAATTCTCCGGACCAGTTGTTGGCATTGTTTCTTTTGATCCAGTTATATCTGTCTTCACGTCAAAACAGAGGCCGCGTGCTGTAGTTGTCAATGCAACTGATGGCATCAAGTACAAATTCCTTCTCAAAGCAAACGAAGACACAAGACTTGATCAGAGAGTTGTGCAGCTCCTGACATTCGTCAACACTATTATGGCCTCTGCGATGGCAGGAAACTTGACGACTTATTCCATTCTCCCTCTTGCTCCAAATGTTGGTTTAATCGGCTGGGTTCGTGATTCAACTACTATTTACGAGTTAATGCGCGAATACAGAGATCATAGGAAAATTCCTCTCAACCTCGAGATTAACACTATTTTGCAGAAAGCGCAGAATTTCGAGCAGCTGCCGCCGCTTGAGAGGAAGGAGTGCTTCGATTACGGCCTATCAAAGACGAAAGGCGATGATCTGAAGCAGATTTTGCTCATTAATTCAATCGACTCGTCAAACTGGGTTTCGAGAAGAACTGTTTACACAGAGAGCCTTGCTGCAACATCAATGGTTGGCTATATTCTCGGCCTCGGAGACAGACATCCAGGAAATATCATGATGTGTGTTAAAACTGGTAAACTCTTGCACATAGATTTCGGTGACTGCTTCGAAGTTGCGCAGCACAGAGAGCACTACCCTGAGACTGTACCATTCAGAATGACAAGAGTATTCGTCAGCGCGTTAGAAATCGCTGGCGTCGATGGAACATTGAGAATGTGCTCCATCAATGTCATGAAACTCTTGAGACTGCACAAGGATACAATCAGTGGTCTTCTTGAGACATTCGTCCATGACCCTCTTTTGATGGGAACAGCTAAAATGAGCGAAGAGAAGCAGCCAGACGTTTTAATCAAGCGAGTTGTCGCAAAACTCACAGGTGATGATTTCCCAGAGAAAGGAAACCTTGTCGTCGAGCAGCAAGTCGACACATTGATATCAGAAGCCACATCATCACTGAATCTATGCATGATGTTCAAAGGCTGGCGCCCTTGGTGGTAATAATAATATTTATATTTTTTGTTATTTATTTATACTGTTTGATAAATTGTACTAAATTTATTTTGTTTGATAAATATTTTCTACATTATCTGTTGTGTGAAATGAAATACAAATGAAAAAATACTCTTTTCTCGAAAATTCCTCGAATAAATTCACTTTCCAATGTCATGCATATCGAATAATGAGTAATTTACCAAACTTAGGGAAGTAATCTATATAAAATAAAATTTAAATTCAAACAAATAATAAAAAATAAAATTACATGTATGGCTTCCAACCACAATACATCTGTGCAAGCTTAGTGGGGTCAGTTGCTTCATTGTAGAGTTGTGCAACTTGTCCTTCAACAGAAAGATTCTCTCCTGTGTCTTTTCCTTCTAGTTTGTATCTGCATCTCATGATGACACTTGTAGCGGTTTTTGGTGCAAAAATTTCTTCATTAGCTTTTCCTTTGAGCATGTCTGTCTTCTTCTTCTTTGGAACGACATTCCAGTTATAGAGTGGGTCATTCAAGAAAACATCCAAAACTGTCAAAAGATACTCAGAATAATGCCTCAACAAGTTTAAAGTTTCAACGCATGCAGACCTAAATACTCCACTTCCTCCTCTGTGGCCGAATCCATCAATAATATCAGGGGTCATCCTAAACGGTACAATCTCTCTGATCTTGAGCATCTTTCCTTGTTCAAATGCAATACCCAGATCAATATGAATGATTTCGCCTGAGGTGGTGTCAATCAAAATATTTCCCGTGTGTCTGTCTCCGATGCCGAAAATATATCCGACCATAGAGTTTGTCGCAGTCTGCAATGCATAGTTCATCCTCGCTTTGAACCAGTCTCCTGTGTTGCTGAACTGTTCAACGAAGAAAAATCTCATGCATGGTTGGAATTTTTCGCAGAGCTCTTTGTAATTGTCAACTAAAATCTTTAGTTTGTTTGGATTGTTTTTGTATGCTTCATTATGATAAATGTCGGAGGCCTCTTTAAACTTTTTTTGGATCACTTCAGGGGAATAGCCGTTTCTTCCATATTTTTTGTGCGCACCAGCTCTCTTTCCTTCGCCAACTAGATATGAACCAATACTCATTGATTTTTCAACGAACTCGATTATACCAGCTGATGGTGTCAAAGGAACAACTTTGTATGAGCGGATCTTTAAAGCTGGATTGCAGAGTTCCAAGATCTGTGATGATAACTGGAATAATTGTTCTACAACAGCATCCTGTCTTAAATCATCATTCTTTCCTTTGAGAATCTGATTATATCTGCGTCCATTCTTTCCGATGGCAGTTATCTTTAGTGGCTTATTTACTCCATCTAAAACTGAAATTTTATCAGCGAATTGAACTATCTCAGTGTAGTTCGAGTCAGTGATAATTGGTAGGTTTTTACCACGCGGCATATCTAATAACTCTTTAGAATGCATTCTGAGAGTCAGATCTGTGGTCGGCAGTATGGGGGTCCAATGATGATTTGCTAGTGTTATATATGCTTCAAGTAATTCTTTCATATCATTCCATCGCTTAGCCATACCGATCGGATTTTCGCTGAATTTTTCGTCCTCAAGAATTATTTCGTTGATTAGCTCGATGATGGAATCAATCTTTTCTTGTGAGTAATTCACGACTCCACTCACTGGCTTTCCAACATTCATCATATTGTTTTGTGTCAAAGCGAATAGAACTGGTAAGGTCTGATTAGAATTTTCCTTGACTAAACATTTCACAACTTTCTTCAGGAATTCTTGGAATTGCGCAACATAATTAGAGTTTGGAGTATTGGGCTGGTTGAATGGTTTTATTCTTGCTGCAAATTGATAGAAAAGTGGCAAAAACTTCTTGGGGGCTATATTATCGAAATAGCTTTCCAGAATCTCTATGATTCCTATGTTGTCATCATCGATGATGCTCTTGGATTTAGGGAAAGAGTAATTGAACCAAAGGCTGACAACTGAATATAAGGACTCTAAATTATGTTTATCACTGTACTTCATAGCAGCTAGATAATTTTCAATGGCAAGGATGATGCTCATCTTGAATTTCTCCCTTTCTTGGTTTAAATGCAATTTGTGGATATTGATATCATTTTGGAGAGTCAAAAGATCTGTGGTGGCCCGTGTGGTAGAGCTTTGAATTGCTCTTGCATTTTCTTCCAGTTTAGCAATGATCTGCACGATGTCAGTGTATTCCGTTGAATCAAAGAACTGTATAGATTCTCTCTGCATGTTGTGGGCGAACGTGGCAAGTGTGAAATGAGCATCAACCAAAATATCAATCTGGTTGCATTTGTTTGCCATATCAATGACTTTTTGGAGATTGCTGACGATATCTTTTGTTTGTGTAAAGTGGGTTTGAGCATACCACTGAGCTAATGTTAAATCAATCTTCAAGTTAAAAACTTGAGCAGATTCGTTGTTTACATATGCTTTCGTTACTGATTTTGATGGATCAATTTTAAGATCATCAGCGTGTTTCTTTAGAAGATTAACAGCGCGCAATGGAGAATCAACTGCTATGACGCAGATTTGCTCAAAATCTGCGGGCTGAGAGATTTTCATTGAATTCCGGAGCAATCGAACAAAATACTGAGCGCTTTCAACCTCTTTGAGCTCAGATGCTGTCGAAACAACAGAATCGAAGAAAGCCATCGAAATGTTTGGAAGTTTGATGCGGCTGCTCGATGGATCAAGGAATCCGTTATTTGCGATAAATATTCCATTAAGCATTTGGGCACTCTCCGAGCTTTTATACGATATCTTTGAGAAAGTTGTGAGTTTCTCGAGGAATTTCACATAAATATTTTGGTAATCTTTCGGGAAGATTCTTACTAGATGGCTCTCATTTGGCATTTGCAATGCATGGAACCATTGTATCGTGCATGCGTCAAGCAAAATAGAAAGATTCTCTCCGACAGTATTAAATTCGTTCATGTGAAAATCGCTGAAATATTCGTTGATGGCTGACTTAACAGAAGATGTATTTTTGGAAGAAAAGCTTTGCATGATTTTGAACACTTGTGTTGAATGGCTCTGGGCATCCATTTCTCGCAACGTTGCTGATGGAATCTCCCACTTTTGCAACCTCCATAATGCTTCTGAGTTCCAGCCTGATTGAAGCTGAAGATGATCAAGGTGAAGTGTTCTCAAAATTTCTGTAAGACGATTATGCCTATTGCTATCTGAAGCATCCATATCATATAGGAGCAATGATCTATTGAATCTATTTTCTTGCGCATGAAGTTCTGCAATTTCTGATAATGATGATATCTGAATGTTCAAGTCGTGCATGAGTTCGTTGACTCCAAGACGCTTGAATATCTCCATGAAGTTTGAGTCCTCTGTGTCATTTGTTTCTCTTGCGAATTCAGCGAAGAAATATGCGAGATAAGGATCTCCGAGTTGGAGAGCGATTTTGGAAAACATTGAAAATTCAATTCTTATTGAAATCCAATTTATATGAAATTCCTTGCCAAATTCATGGGGTTTCAATTCGTTAAAGTTGTAATTTTTGAGATCGATCAATGCCTTCAATATTGCTGTATTTTCTTCAATGTATTTAGTTGGATTGTCGAAATAGATTCTGAATTTTTCCTTCCATTCATAATCGTAACCTGGAGTCACAGCGGTCATGAAAACAGTTGAGAAAATTCTTTTGGCAAAGCTTTCACTTAAACTTGCAAGTTCCATTGATGGATAATAAGAAACACTGCTTCCGATTGTTTTAATCATGTCAATCACGGTTCTACAGAACCATGGCATTTTATCATTATATGTTGGAATAGCTGGGGATGGTAATAATGGATCAAAGCGAAGATATTCAGCGATATATACACTTTGTGTTTCATTTTTTTCATATTGGGACTGAATTCCTTCTTGATCTCTTGTGTGCCTGAGGGCTTCGAGTGCAGCCATTGCAACACATGGATCTCTGTCTCTGACGCATTCATTTAGTGCTTGGAGATAATTTTCCACCAATTTTATTGTGATTCCTTGTAGGATCATTGGAGAAGGATACATGTCGAAATTGCGCAATTGGAGTTCAGCATATAACTGTAGTGCGGGTGGATATTTCTCTTTTTTGATGAAATCGTAGATAGCATTCATTCCTGCGCGCTTCATTGCTGTTGGGGATTTAAATGTACCTAATATATCAAGTTTCTTAGTCCTGTTGAATATAGATGTATCATTTAATGAGACATTTGATAATTGTTGTAACAAAAAATCAATACCTCTTTTGTTGACTTTCTGTGTTGCACTTATTCTGAAGAATTCATTTCCGAAAGTTCTTTCGGCAATTTGTTTTTCATAGTACGGTTCAACTAAAAGCATAGCATCAAGCAAATCTGGGATTTTGAGTCTAAATTCTTGCTCTAAATCCAAAAATCTGTCTTTGAATTCTTTTTCTAAATCTAAGTATCTGACCTTAAATTCCTGATCAGAATCCGAGAATCTAACCTTGTACGAATTTTCGATAGACAAGCAGATTTCTTCAAAAGCATGCATTACTGTTCTTAATGATGGGTGAAAAGTCTTTTTTTCTTTAAGCTTTTGTAATATTATGTCAGGGAAATTCTGCCCTATTTTATTGATAAGTTTATCAACGGCTCTTGGTGCAGCAAATTCAAGTAAATGCCTTGCAAAAACAAGCATGTCTGTATAAAGCCATGGATTATTGTCTAAATCTGTCTTGTGGAAGTCAATGATGAATTGGCAATACATTGAAAACTGGTCCAATCGCATTGATTGGACAATTGTGTGCTTTGAGTTATAAGTATTTGCATATAGGATGATTAAGAACTTATGGAAATCGAAGAAATTTTTGTTATTTGCGAACTTCAGCATTTGTCCATAGCAAGGCTCGAGATATTGCAAAGGACAAATTGTTGACAATTCAAGGATAGGAAGCGGGCTGTCAATTGTAAGATTCTCTTTTGCTTTGATTCTTGTATTGTAATGCTCCAATGCCTGATTTGCAGTTTGTCGATCATCTGTGTCCAATGATGAAGCAAATAAGAAAGGAATCAAATATGAATCATATTTGTTCATCAAATCGTTTATCGGTATACGAAACGTTTCAGCCAGGAATTCTATTAGATGATGATCATTGGATCTGATGGCGAGTGGATATAAAAATGGAGCTATGATTTCGAAAACTTCGATTTTGGTGTTTCCAAATAGTCTCCATGGAAAATCTTGCCACTTAATATTTCTGTTGAAGAGAGGCATGACTAGCAGTGGGATTAATTGCTGCATTGTCTTATATGATCCTAATGGTTGGAATAGGATATCTAAAGCATGTTTTGGGAAAATATCAATAGAATTAGAAACGAAGAAATTTGTTAGAAGTACTAAGCACTTGACAGTCAACTCTGGGATTTGGGCTGCTATGGTAGATAAAGTCACAATATCTGTATAAGCATCACAAATGTATTCGGTTGGTTCATCAAGTGCAGACTCGAATGATCCTAGAAGCATTTTATCGAATGTATTGATTTTGTTGTGCTCATTTCCTTCCAATTGATCTGTTGACAAAACCGCGATAACTGTATCGATGTAATCAATTCTTATGTTTTGTTCCGCAGATAAAATATAGAATGGATCATAGTCATCACCTTTGCCCCATAGGAATTTGAACAATGAAGGAGCTTCGCAAAAATGATGTCGTACGATTTCCAAAATCGTCAACTTCATTCTATATGTTAGTGTATATTTGGATATCGAATTGAAAATGTCATTGAGTTCATTCATGTCCATCAAGGAATTGGACAAAATAGTCAAAGTCTCTATAAGAAAGTTTTCTCGTTCTTCGATTGGAACAACATAAGTAAATAATGTTTTATCCAGCGCATTTTTGATTGTGACGAAAATGTCTTCAAGCATCTTCTGTTCAACAGGAATTGTCAAGATATGCTTAATGAAAGGAAGATGGAGTGTTGGGAAATTGCATGTGGCCTTGATCAATGGTAAAATGCAAGAACTGATATCATCGACGAATTCTGGAACGAAACGTGAAATGTATGATACGATTTCGCCGATTTCGCAAACGTTCATAAACAGCATGTCATTATGTATTTTGGATAATCTAGCCCATGATTGTGTAACGCCCATAGATGACATTGCATGGTTCAATCTATCTATTAATCTCTCGACATATTTATTTAGAGCCTTGAAAAAGTTGCCTTGGATTTTTTCGAAGAATGGTTGGAACATTTCTTCATCGAAACTTTTTGCAACTGTAATCATGATTATAATGTACTGGTTAAATGAACTCTCAACTAATTCTGGTATATTATTGCATGCATCATTGAAACTTTTAGAGAGATCGTCTAAATATTGGGACTGAAGGAAAATTTTTGGAGCATATTTGCTGATATACAGCCTGATCAAGTTTTGGTCTGTTTCTTTACCTATTCTTGCGTTTGTTAATGTCGTAACCATATTTCTCTGCAATTTGGTATTGATGAAGTTGCATAAAGAAACACTGCCTGTATTAGTAGGTTTGAGTTGTTTTCTTTTCAGCCTCCTCTTGTTAAATTCTATGTCAACTTCTTTTGTATCTACAGTAAACACTTGAGAACTCTCTTCACTCTTTTGAAAATGATGCTGTGAGATAATTGGTTCATCTTCTGAACTTTCATTGTCTTCGTCATTTTCCGGTTGGTTGAAAATTGATCTTTCTTGGATAATTGCTTTTCCACCATTGAGTCTTATTCTAAACTTTGAGATCATTTTGTCGAGCGGACATTCTTCAATAGGTATTGTTTTTGGATCGGCAGCATGGCTTTGAAGTGTGCTGCATACTAAGCGAACTAAATCTTCTATTTGTTCTGGTATGGCGTTATCAATTGTTTTTGTGATGACATCGAGAATCACTTGGAAACACTCAGTTCTAGTTTCTTGTGATGCAAATCCATAATAGTAAGCCATCGTTTGGATGCACCTTACTCTCTCTTCAGTGTAATTTTCTGGTTTTATATTCCATAAATATGGCTGATTTTTATGAGCAAATTTTGTTGATATTCTCTGCTTGCTTATTAAAGCACAAACAAAATTAAAATACTCAGGTTCTTTGGTATCCATGTTACTTTTTGTTTTATCAAATACTTCATTCCAAATTTCAACATCGTCAATATAATTTAAGATTTCTTTGTAAAACAAAAATTTAATATTGTATATCTTCTTGTCAATTAAAACGTTAGACTGTGATGGTGATTTTGATATTAGTTTGCACCATGTTGGGATATCAATAGATTCTGGCGAGTATTTTGCGAATGCTATAAGGATGAACATGAAATCGTAAAAAGGATTAAGTCTATCGTAAGCTGTTGCAAAAATTCTCGATAATTCTGAAACAGTAAAAGACTTCAGTATTTCAATGTCGAACTGCAAATAAGGAATGACTTCCAGTTCGAGAAAGTTTGATTTGATGTTTGAAACAGTCCATAACTCAATAAGTTGAGTAGTGAGTTGATCGCATATGGATTGTGGAATTTTCTGATTGAAAGCTTGTATCGCTGTAATCCAGAGATATAAATATGTTCTTACCGGTGTAAAGTTTTGTGCCTTTGTAACCAGCTTTGAAGATATAATATAATCAATTATCGATTTTTGAAAAGGCGGAGCTTCGATACCTTTGAGAGTGATAGAAACATGGAAGTGGGGAATGAGTGTGTTTAGTATATTTAAAGCATCATTTATGCATTCTGATCTGTTTAAAATGATTCTGTCGATGTTTTGGAAAATTAAAAATGCGTATTGTTCATCAAGTATAAATGGTGAGTTCTGAATGAAGTGTAAAATGAATTTGAGCATTTTAGGCACCAATGTATCGCTAGTATCTTCGAAATATGGTGTAATAATATTTTCGAATAAAATATATAATGTCTCTTGGTCTAATTTTGTCTGAAAAATGTTGTAAAACCATTTACATTGAACAAGACCTGACATAATTGTTAGATAAATCTTTTTTTGCTGAGGTACTTGAATTGTAATGATATGCATTAATTCTGATTTTATATTGCTAAGATCGGTTTCTTTATGCAAATTTAAAGAAAAATGTGCTAAAGTTGTAAAAAAATAATAAATTGATTCATCAATTATTTGAAGGTATTTGGCTGTATTTCCAATAGCCCTGATGAAAGATATCATTGCATCTACTACGCATTTTATCAAATTTTCATTGTCACTTTCGAATTTAATTCTTCGAGCTTCATCTGTTTCAATTATGTTCGCAAAGTCATTGATTTCAGACTTTAAGGTATTTAATCTCTTAAGGGTCACCCTTGAGTCTCCTTGCAACTTCTCGATGAAACTTCGAGAAATGGCGCCAATATCCATACTTTTTTTTAGAAATTTGACAAAGGAACTTAAAAACTGACAAAGGGAAGTGCAAACCCCTCATGTAAGTTATTTTCGTTTATTTGATATAAGCATTTTAAATATATTCTATATTTTTATATTTTATAGTATTTAGGGTGTGACGAGTATTTAAATTTAAAATCTGACAAAGGGAAGTACATACCCCTCTTTTAAGTTATTTTCGTTTATTTGATATTTTATAATATTTAAATTCTATATTTTTGGTTTTTATAGTATTTAGGGTGTGTCTAGTATTGAATATTTTTTTGATTTTTCGAATACCAAAATTTGTCTTTTAAATGGCTCAATATTGTCCCAGAATTATTGTTTTTGGTTTTTAAAAAAGAGGAACCAACTTCACTCATTCTGATGAGTCACATCTTGGAACTTATCATACAAACAAGTGACTCTCAATCAGAAGGATTCAATGTGGCTCAACTTAGACTATTAGAGCTCTTCCAAAATCAGCCAATTGACTTGGTATTGGAAATTATTATGACTTTGAAAGCGCCAAATCTACAAATTAGACACGCTTTCCTCCTAATATCCTACTTAACTCATTGTTTCGAGATGATAATTCAGCAAAAAATTGCATTCGATATCAAAAATTTCGAAAATGAAATATTACCGATACTTTTTAGTTATTTTACGTGTCAAGATGAAGTTCTTCGCAACTCTGTTACGAATTTTCTTTCCAAAATCGCGATCATTGATTACTCGATTCTGAATGATCAAAATTTTATTAGTCAACTTAATAATTTTCTTGCTGATATGAATTTAGAAAGTACTATATCTGTTATTGACTTCATTTACAACTTTTGTACTGATTATCAGATGAATGATCAATTGATATCTATTCTTTTCCCTTCAATTTTGCCTTTAATTACATCAGATAATGTAATTGTCGTCAATCACATAATACAAATGCTTTCTGCTCAACCAGAATCAATTTTTGTCGTATTATCAGATGAAGCCACGCAAAACAATTTTATTTCCACAATTATTGGATATTTGCAAAACTCTGAGCTTAGAAAGAGTGTTTATAGTTTCGCAGAAAGTTTATGCAACATGAACCAAAGTTATTTCCAAATTGTTTTTCAGCCAGTATATTCTCAAGCATTTCAAGACATAAACTCGGAATCTTCGAATGATGTCATAATGTATTCGTTCTACATACTTATATACATGTTTAATTTAGATAGCCAATATAATTTAGTAGATTTATCTCAATATGCCGAAGAACTTGGGAATTTATGCATAGCGAGGATGTCTGGTGAAACTATAGATTCTCCGATAGATACAAACTGGGATCCACCAACAGCTGCTCTGCAAACTTTAAGAGAGATGACAATTAAATATTTTGGGGTTCTTTTTCCGCTGCTGAATGCAAAATTAGAAGAATATGACTCTCAAAGCGAGCCTGATGATCGAATCGTCTGCTCAAAATGTTGTTTGCTGATTTGCAATCAAATCAAAGAAATTGAAGAAAGTTTCACAGATATATATAACAGGGTTATTACTTTATTGGATGATGGTTTATCAAATGTCATATATTATTCTTTAGAAAGTTATTCAATTTTAGTCGATTTTACAAAAAGCTGTCAACCTTTTTTAAGTGACATAGAATCCTTAATGACATTGAGTCAAAACAATATATATGGGGAAAAGTCTATGATTTGCATTGCAAAAATAATGGATTGTCCCGATTTCGAGAATTTTGAGATATTTAATGTTTTATCGGAATTATTGCCTTCTGTTGATATACAAGCGCAGTGTGCTATTGCAAAATCATTCAAAACACTTTGTACAAGATTAGATTCAATTAATCCTGAAGTTTTACAACAATCTTTAGAGGTCATGCTGCGAATTCTTCAAGAATGTGAACTACAAGTTGCAGAAAACTTGTTCAAAAACGTTCCATATATAATTTGTAGACTTGGAGAAAATTTGGACCCATTTTACCAGGAAATCTTTGATATTTTCAATCATTGGCTCCAACAAGGATGTTCACTTGCTCTTCCAGCAATTTCCGCATTGATGGCAGTGAATCAATCAAAATTCCAATATCAAGAAACACTGCAAATAATAAATGAGACATTAAATAACGATGATCCAGAATCTCAGGTTTATGCTATTGATAGCTTCGCAGAATTATACTTTATCGATAGAAATCGACCATTCAATGAATATGATTACGAAATTTTACTCAAAATTGCCCAAAGAATATCACCAAACTGTAGCTTTAGCGTGAGAGAAAATGCTCTCCAGCTGTTTCCTGATTTAATCAGAAATCAAAAAATTGCTTTAGAACCACTCAAATTGATCATTAATCAGTATCTGATTTTTGTAATTTCAGACACATTTGATCAATTATGCGCAGGAATGGATGAAGAGTTTGGAGAATTTATTTCTTCAATTTTGGATTTTGTCATTGCTTGCATAGAAATCAAGCTTAAACAGGCTCCATTTAGGATAGCCAAGAAAGTTCTGTTTGAGCTGAACCCCCCATCTGAAATTCCAATGGAATCGATTCAAGCTGTCTATCAAGCAATGATGTCTGTTTCTGAAATTCCTGAATTTGTCCAGATGGCGAAGTTTATTGAACAGAAGTTCAGCCAATCGCCATAACCATATTATTTTCTTGTGAGTATTTATATTAACATAAAGTTATAGATCTGTATAGATATAACTCAATCAAAACAATATACTTCATTTCTTTTTGATGAAAAATAATCCAAAAACATATGTTATTATCATATTATATACTTCGATAAATTTTATTGTGAATATATCTTAAAAGATTGATGTGATCTTATTTAAAAAGCACATATATAGAGCTGTGTATTCTTTGTTTATAACATTATAGTTAAAAATGATTTAATTTTTTGATCTTATGGAAGAATAATCGTATATATTGAATATAAACATTAAAGAATTATTAACTTATATCTGATGATTCTATGTTTTTAATATTATAAAATATATATGTTTAAAAATTGATGAATTGAAATTATAATCAAATTAATCATGTGTAAGATTGATAAATAAGATATATCCTTGTAGCATATAATAATGATAGATTCGAAATTGATGGTTGTCGATTATGTTTGTTTGGATGTAATCAAAAAAAATACGTTTTTTAATTTTTAAAAAAACAAAATGGCTTGGCTGGTTCCAATTTGGTGCAATATGTCATTTCATTTATTAATTTTCAAATGAGCACAAATTTATCATCTTTGCTGGGATACAACTTAAACCAAGAGAAATCAAACCAATCTGATGATTATCTCGAGGATGAAAAGCCCCAGTATGCAGATGCGACAACACAGCTCGTTAATGATGCATTTAAGCCTATTCCTATGCCACCTTCGCCGATAGCACCAAAAACTGAAAAAAAATCACAGGAACAGCCAAATCAAGACGAAATTAGCAATCATGATCTCAAAATCGGAAACATTATAAAGGAAGAATTAAATAAAGTCGAAGAAAGTCAACAAAACGAACAAAAGAGCGATGACAATCAACAAAAAGTTGATGATACGCCAGAAACCGTCGAAAAAAAGGAAGAAAACAACGGAATTCAAAATACTAACAATACTGAACAAAAATCTGATCCAAAAACAGAAGATCCTCCAAGAGATCCTGAAACAGAGTTAAATATCGACATTAAAAAGCTTATTCCAACTTTGCCGCCGGATGAACCTGAAAAACCTGCTGAAAACGAAAAACCACAGCAAGAAAACGAAATCAAGCAAGAAGAGCAGCCTGTTACTCAAAAACAAAACGACAAAGACGTTAATACTACTGAAATTCCTAAAGAACCGGAAGCTAAAGAAGAACCTATTGAAAAAGAGCAACAAGATGAGGTTAAGGACGAAGTTCAAGAGAAACCAGAAGAAACTACTCAATTATTCAACGAAATTAAAAATATCGAGACAAAACTCGAGAGGGAAATAAATGAGCAAATATCAGAAGAAGTTAAAGAAGAAGAACCAAAGGAAAAAGAAAAAGTCGAAGAACAGAAATCTGAAAATGAAAAGCCAGAAGAAACACAAGAAAAGCACGAAGAAAAAGAAAAAGTCGAAGAATCAAAACTTACTTTGGTTACTGAAGAAACCAAGGAAAAGCTCGATGAAATTGTGAATGAAAATAATAATCAACAAAATGAGGAAAAACCGGATGAAAATCATGAAGACGAAGAAAAGAAGGAGAAAACAGAGGTGTTGGTTGAGCCAGTTAGAGATATTAACGCAGAATTACAAAATGTATTTTTAGGCAAAGAAAAAGACGACCAAGAATCAACAAAATCATCAAATAGCAGGCAGTCATCATCCAGATCAAAGAAATCTCCACTTCCACCACTCCAAAATGATGAAGAAGATGAACCAAACAACACTGAGACATTCATAACAACAGATGAAACTCCATTTTTGTTCAACATCCACCAGCCGAATACATTCGACAAGAGGCAAGTTGAGAAAGCCTACAACGACTTCGCCAAGCATGGAGTACCACCGCCTGCCAATCTAAGGCCAGGAATCGTCCAGTACATCAACAGAAAGAAAGCAACAGCGCTGATGGACAGCGACTATGATGCTGCCGAGCAACTGGACCAGCAGATGCTCGAACTTGCTAAACTAGGATACGACAACCCCAACGACCTCCACGCGAGACTTAAGAACCTAGAAAACAGGTCATCTGATCTTCAGGGCGAGAAGCGCGCAATGGAAGAAAAGTGGGCCGAGAAAATGGAGAAGCATGAAGAAGAATGCGAGCAGAGACTCGAGAAACTCAAAGAGAAGCAACTGGCTGAATTGGAAGATTACAAGCAGAAATGGCAGTCCCAGGAATTCTGCAGGGCTTTCTCTAAGCCATCAGTCAGATTGCTGCAACTCAGGCATCAGGAAAAGAAGATGGCTCTATCGAGAAGATACCAGGACGCTAAAGTCCAGAAGAGGATCGCGGACGAACTTCAAGCACAAGAAGAGAGACAAGCAGAAGCTTTGCTCGAAGAAGCAATAAGGAGGGAACTCCAAACGCTAAGAGAAAAGCACCGGCGTGAAGAGAACAAGCTCAGAGAGTACAACGAGAAAACAAGGATGGAAATGGAAGCACAAAAAAGCAGAGAATTAGAGCCATATGATAGCGCAATTAAAGCGATCGGACACAAAAAGACAGAAAAGCCAAATCCTAGATTTACAAAGCTCCCTCAGTCTCTTACTTCAGCTGCTGCTGGACAAGCAGCTGGATCTGGTCCTCAGCCGACGATTGCCACACCTAGAACTGTCTCAAGGATGAAGCAGTTTAGAACAGAGAAGAAAGGAAACCTTAATATAAACCCTGTGGATGACGAAACGCTTTCAAGGGCTCAGAAGAAGTCCAGAATCAACCCAACACCCCGTGGAACTGCCTATGGATCGAGAACTACATCGGCACAGCCTACAAGAATGAATTCACCAACGAGAAGACCAAAAACAACTGATTCGAAATTCCCGAGATTGTAATTTTATTATTTTTATATACTATGTTTGTTTGAATTGTAAAAATGTATTTATATTCAATAATAAAACAAGCTTTAATACAACAAAAAATCAAAAAATAATATATTATTGTTGAACGCCACTGAAAAAGTTGATTGCACCTTGGAATTTATTTAAAAGTTCCTTTTCATCCTGTCTAAGACGCTTCATTTCGTTTGAAAACTTCGTAACATCATCTTCATCTGTGAAATTGCATAAATTCTTAGGAATCATAGATTGTTGTTTCTTTGGATTTGTTGTGGATTTCTTTGTCTGTTTCTTTGTTGCTGTTTTTGTTTTCATTTGTTTGTTAATTTTAGCTTTCGATAAGTTTTTCGCTGATTTCTTTGGATTTGTTTCATCAAAATCCGGATATTTGTTCAAATAGGCGATGAAATCCTCTATTGTTTCATCTGGGACGTCACTATAACCTTTTTGCTTTAAAACTTCGACAACTTCATCACGATTCATACGTTTAGACTGACATGTGAAATGAAAAGATTTTGATGTTGAAATGAAAGAAAAGTGACGTTTGATGTTGAAATGAAAGGAAAGTGACATGTGACATAAAAATAATAACGAGATAAAAATTATGTTTGGGCAAGAAGGTGAAGAACTTAATAATTGGCGAAAACAGAATGGTCCTATATATGCTGAAGAGCTAAAGAGACAAATAGAAGAGAAAAATAGGAAAAAAATTGGTGTAAATTCTCCTTCTCCAACATTTATGGATCCAAAACCTGTCCAAAAACTTCTTCCTGAGCCTGAAAGGATCATACAGCCATCAGTTATCGCAGCGCCTTCTGTTGCTGCATCATATGACCCTCAACTTCCATCGAAATATAATTATGATCGAATTGTTTCAATCGAAATACCATCGAGAATCAAACCATGCGAAGACAAAATTGCAACAGTATCAACGAAACTTGATACTTGGATTACATCTTATCAGGATAATTTTAGCAGCTTAAAGGATCGTGTTTCTGAAATACAAAGTACAGTATCATCATCTACACAGATGGTGAATGGTATGAACGAATACTTCAAATCAATAACAAGCGAATTATCTCAAAAAGTTATTCAATCGGCTTCAATTATCGAAAATCAAAACGCGAAAATAGCCTCACTCGAAGCTAAAGTATCTAAAATGGAAGAAGCTGTTGTATTTGCAAACCAGAAAAGCGCATTACTAGAAACGCAAGTTAGCGATAGCATTTCAAAGCTAAATTCATCGATGCAACAAATGGACGCGGCAGACCAATCGGCACATTCAACACTCTTCCAAATCATACACAATTTACAGCAGAAAATGGCGAATGCTGTGAAAGATTTACAAGCAGGAATAACAAACATTCAGCCGACTTTCAACGCGAATTTGTCGTCACTCGCAAAAGAAACGAAAGAAGCATTAGAACAGGTGAGAACCGAAAACAACAGTCAAATAGACGACATGAGGAAGAATATCAACGCTCAGTCAAAAGAGAGCGCAAATGCATTTGGAGCATTCCAAGATGAAGTCGTCCAAACAATCCAAGCTTTATCGAACTCAGTGAATCTAAAAATTAATTCAATATTGTCGACAATGACAGATATAGCTGCTGTTCAGCCTACTGATGCACAACAGAATGAAAAAATGCAGAAAATATTGGAGACTGCTGCTCAGTCAATAACAAATCCGCCGCAAGAGCAGATCTCGAAAGAAGAAATCAAATCAATTGTGAAAGAAAGTGTAGATAAGTATGGAATAAAACTGAAGGATGAAATCGGATCATATCTGAATGCAACTGGCTCTGTCATCAATGATTATCAGTCGAGAATAACAAATCTAGAGATGGCCCTCAAAAATATGCAGCCGAAAACAGATAACAATGATATTTCGGACCAAATCGGTGACATGGAGAAGCAGTATGAAAACTGGCAGAATAGAATTTACGAGCACTTGAGCGAAATGACTGTCGGATATGATGATAAGATTGACAAACTCACAAAGAACCAGAAGAGAGTGACATTATTCGTTAAAAGCGAAATCCTAAAGATGCAGGAAATGATCAAGGCTAGGGACCCTCAAATTAGCGTGAATATCGAAGAAAACTCCGAATATGAAGAAGAAGAACTATTCGAAGAACCTCAGGATGGAGAATTCAAGCCAACCCCACCACACGAACCTCATTATATCAGAGTTAGAATTAAAAAGCGAAAGAAACATGAGAAAAATCCACTAGAAAACTCACCAACCCAAATTAACTAAAAATTGTTTGTATTTTTGATTATAAATAACTATGGAAATCCAGAATGATATGAATTATAAGTTGACTCAAAATATTCATTAAAATTGTTCCATTTTACAATATAACTATTCTCTATTAACGTCTCGATAAATCATTGAAGAATGAAATTAAAATTTTGATGAGTCTAATCATATAAAACAAACATTTAATACAAACAAGATATGAATTTAAAGAGATTCATCCAATGTAGTGAGCATTAACTTCTTCGACTAATGATTCATCATCAATGGTTCTAAAGTATTCTATTGGACAGTCGAAATAAGCTGCAAATAAGTCGCAAACTTCTTGATAATAGTCCATATTGAAAATTGACAGTCGTTGAGATATAATATCTATGATTTTGATTGTGTTGTAGCAAAATTCGAAGTTTGTTGCTTCAATACTTGTTAATGCTAAATCTAAAATATCGGAATCAATGATGTTAATTATGACTTCTGGGCTTGCGTTTGATGTCAATATCAACAGCAGCTTGAGTATCTCTACTTTAACATCAAAAGCTGTCTCCTCGAAAAGAGAGTGAAGGGGTAATTGGGAAACAAAACTAAATAACGAGTTCAAATACAAACTCGAGCTATTGTCAGACCAGCATCTCAAGAAAGAGACTGCTGACAACATGATGACACTGTAGTCGTACGTCTCTTCCTTCTGCTGCGTGTCAAGAAGCACTTTCTTCGTTTGCTGGAAGACAGAATAACTCACAAACTCTTTGTAAATTCTGTCACCAAAAGGACAAAGTGTTCCAAGGAACTGGAAGACGGCAATCTGCAAAAAATGATCATCTGACGTAATGTAGCTTGATAATGTATCGATTAAACACGAATCAATGATTTGAGTTGAAAAATCTATTGCGCATGATGCTATATTTGACAATATTCTTAAAGATTTGGTGACAAATGAAGTATTTTCGCTAAACAAAACTAAATTTATCAAAGGATCAATGAGATATTCGGATAAATTTTCAGGAATAGTGTCTATGTTGGTTGAATAAATGAATATTTGTAGAGAGACATCTGTATATATGTTTTCTTCCTTTAAATTTGGTACTAACGATAATAATACTTTTTCATTATATAATTTTTCGAATGTTCGATCAATAAACTGTGAAAGTATGAGAGTTAGCTCGAATGCATAAAATATTGGTTCTTTTTGCGAGTTAAATCGAAGAGTGTGAAATAGATATTTGAAAATATCGGATTCAGCAATTGTATCTATCATTTGTGGATTGTAGTGAACGATATTTGTAAGAAATCTAAATACATTTTTTCGAGATCCTTTATTTTTTGCGAGATTTACAATTTGAGGAATATTTTCTGGGCCAACAAACTTTGATATTGTTTCAGGTTTCTTTCTTAACTTGTTTAACGCATGATTCAGCATTTTTGATGATAAATTAGGATTTTGAGGATCAAAATTCTGAAAATATTCGTTTAGATGCTCCAAAGCATGCTCATCAATTTCTGGTTCAGCAAAATAGTCATCATCACGTTCATTTTCTCTCTCTAACTGATCCAGAAACATTTCATCACTTTGCTTAAAATACATTTGGCAAAAACCATTAATGAATTACGAGCAAAACATTTCACTACTCATCAAAAAGGAGATAAATGATTGCAAATAATGATTTATCTTGTTTGGTGATATTTCCAAGATATTTCGAAGTTAATCATTAGTAGAATAGGAAGCAAATGCTAAAATTCAACTTTTGCCACTAGTCCTTGTGTTGGTATCTATCTTATTTACTGTGAAAATGAATGAAACTAGATTACATGTCAAATAAAAATTTATTGATAAATTTATTTGTCAAAATGTCAAATTATACCTCTATATAATTTTGCATGTCAAATAAGTAACAAAAGAGTAGAACTCCGGTTCTTTCAGGATAGAGACTCTGAAATTCTGGCAGTGGGACCATTAGGCATAATCGGATAATATCAGAACGGGGTTCGAGGAAAAAGAAATTACAAATCTTGCTGAAATAATAATTTGTTCATATCTAAAAAATCTATTCGTCAAAATGTCAATATTGTTATTTTACATGTCAAATATTAGATTATTGATAGATTTATTTGTCAAAATGACCAAGTCGTATCGGTTAATAGTTTTTACTTGTCAAAAAATGGCTGACTTGAATTTGGTTGATAATGGATACTCTTCCGTATATATTCAATACTGTCAGATAAAAAAGCGCTGAAATTTTTTGAATAAACTCAGAAAAGCCAAAGTGAATTATATTGCAAATAAACGCGAAAAGCATCCAATAACAGAGATTTTTTGAACCAAATAGAAAAAATTGTGAAAGAATGTAAAGTCAATGATGAAAATTTTCGTTATTTCCTCAAAATTGGTATGAGCAGAAGTAGTCTTGCGAAGACTACTACTCCTTATATGATAAAGACGTCGCATGGGAAGAGCAGGTGGTACTTTGTCCATGAATCTGGACTAAACCCACCGAGAGCAGCGCCAAAGCCGAGATTAGTTTTTTCAAAGCCAACATCGCCGCGTCTGAGGATGACAAACTTCTTTAACAACTCAACTACTGCGTTTAATGACGATGAAATCAGTATAATGCGAAGAACTGAAACAGAAGAGGCACCAATATTTATGCAAGAGTCAAACAGACAGCTATCAAGGCTCGATTTAGCCAAAGAACAAAAGTTAAACAGCTCTAAAGTTCGAGTCACCGAAGATAAACATGAAAACATACGAGTCGTTGCTAATTTCGAAACAAGATCTCTTTACACGCCTCGATCTGTAGATTTTGGTAGTGATGATGAAAATAACGTGTTCATATCTCAGCCAGAATCAGTTCAACAATTACCGCCAATCGAAAATGATAAACAATTCAAATCTGATTTGAAGGATAATATCATGAAATTCGCAGAGGAAAGGGAAGACAAACCACTAGAAATGCATGAATTTAGCTTCGCACTCAATAAAGGAAATATGGCGATCGAGCGGCCTAAATTCGGCCGCAAGCGTGTAATAAACACGGTGCATTACTACACAGATAAAGTCAGCATCAATGTGGAGAGTAAAATCAACCCAGATATGGAGAATACCTTCTCTCTCCCTAGAATGGAGAAGTTTCTCTACACTAACGGCCTCCCAATTCCGAAGATTATTGATCGAGTTTGCATCAATAAGAAGTATAATTAACTCATTTTTGTTTGTATTTTAGTATAATTTTATATGTAAAAATATTATTGGATTATCCATGGTTTTTATACAATTATTGTTTAAATAACTCTAAAATGATTATGAATTCAATAGCATAAACCTTGAACTTCAACTTTTTTCTAATCGAATTCATCTTTTAAGGGGGTAGGTTTGAATAGTTTACATTTTTATACTTGTTTGCTTCCTAACGCCTCATAGTCGAGCATTAGCTAA